>BQNB010022432.1:0-57849 GCA_026074375.1 Tanacetum coccineum | reverse complement strand
TGGGTGCCCTTTGAGATACTTGAAGATTTTCTTGACTGCATTCAGATGAGAAGTCAGTGGAGTAACTTGATGTCTTGAACAAGCACTTACATAAGTGAACCAATCATTGATCTGTACAAATGTACATTAACTGGAGGATCAGTGTCATCTTTCAATTTGGTCTTAGCAGCTTCATAGGGTATTGTTGGGAATACTTGAAAAACGACTAAGTGTCGTTTCTGCTGTTAGAGATTTTCGTTTCTGCTGATGGCATTAAGTCGTTCCTGCTGGCAGTTCAAGTAGCGTTCCTGCTGATTATGTTTCTGCTGGTCATGTTCCCGTTCCTGCTGACAGAGATAGAATCTGCTGATTGTTATTTATGGACGTAATTAATGTAATTAAGGAATTATAGTTATAGAATTATCTCATTAATATAGGAATGAGATAAATTAGGAAGAGATTGATGTATATCTCTTACGTGATTTTAGTTTTCTTGTTGACCAATTTAGGGTTTCTTCTCTATAAAAGAAACCTTTAGCATTAGGGTTTGGCACCGATTGCAAATTAGAAAAACAATTTATTATCAATAGAAAGATCCATAGAGGATCATTGTTCTTCTTTATATTACGTTGTTTAGTTTCCGCCTAAACAATTGTTAGAGTCTCTCACGTATATACTTGTGATTACATAAGTATTATACAACCACATAGGCTAGAAGATCTATCTAGTACCAGATCCTAACAAGTGGTATCAGAGCCTGGAGAGAGCCTCTGATAAAGAAGAATCACTCGTTACCACAACAAAACTTTGTTTCTCTAACCGATTAACTATGTCAGAATCCATGCCTTCTATACCTACTCAGTCAACATTCACTTATCCTGACCCTAATCCATCTGCTTCACCTTCGTTTACTCAAGATGATACCTCAGAATCTTTCATACCTGAACTCACACAACCAATGCCTACATTTGGCACACCCGGTGGGACATTCACTCAAACTGCTTTCTCACAACCTGCTTTCTCACAACCTATCTTCTCACAACCTGCTGTTCACTTTCAACCTACTCAACCTTCTCAACCTACTGGTCAGCAGTACCCTAACAATGTCCAGACACAACAGTTTCAACAGTTCCAAACAGCCTCTATCTCTGCCAACAATGCAAAATTTCCTTATCTGGAGAAGGACAAATATGAGATTTGGGCTATGAAGATGGAGTACTGGATACAGAATGCTGATCATAATCTTTGGAGGATTGTTCAGCAAGGGAACAGTCCAAAGAGGTTGGGAAAAGATGCAAAAGGAAATACAATTGTTCATCCTCCTGTCTCTCTTGATGAGCATGTTGCTGTACAAAGGGAGAATAAGGTGAGAACCTTGTTGCTTCAGGCTCTACCTGAAGATCATATGCCCGATTTTCATCATTATGATGATGCAAGGGATATTTGGATGGCAGTTAAGGCTAGGTTTGGTGGGAATGAAGAATCAAAGAAGATGAGGAAGACCATGCTCAAACAGCAGTTTACAGAATTCTCTGTGACAGAAGAAGAAGGCCTACACAAGGGTTATGACAGGTTTCAGAAGATTCTGAGCCAGTTGAATCAAGTGCAGGCAAGGCCAGACAATGATGACATCAACCTGAAGTTTCTAAGAGCACTTCCTTCTTCGTGGTCACAAGTTGCCTTGGCATTAAAAACAAGAGGTGGCCTTGAATCAATGAGCTTTGATGACCTGTATAACAAACTAAGGTCACTTGAACTTGATGTCAGAATTGGTCATAGTTATGGTGTGAAAGCTGCTGCTGCTCCCACTCATTCTGCTTTCATTGGAGCTGCTAGCTCTGGCTCAAAGCTTACTTATTCTAATCAACAGAGTATTGTTCCATCAGTTTCTCAGACATCTGGTCGTTTCTTTTTTTTTTTTTTTTTTTTTTTTTTTTTTTTTTTTTTATTTTTCTTTTTTTGTTTTTTTTTTTTTTTTATTTTTTTTTTTTTTTGACAGCATAATGGAATGTGTTCGGCATTTCTTTTGTTGCTGAGAATGAACCAGATCAAGATATGATCTATGAAGACTTTGACCAGGTTGATCAGTTGGAGATGGAAGAATTGGACTTGAAGTGGCAAATGGCTATGCTCTCCTTGAGGATTAACATATTTGAGAAGAAGGCAGGACGAAAGATGAACTATAACAATCAGCAACCTGCCAGATTTGACAGAAGGAAGGTTAGATGCTACAAATGTCTTCAATTGGGACATTTTGCTAGGGAGTGTAATGTGAAGACAGTTGATGATAAGGCCAGGTATTCTGCTTTTAAGGTCACAGAAGTTAAAACAGACGAACCAAAAGCTTTGGTCTCAGTTGATTCCATGGTGAATTGGTCGGATCATGCGGCAGAAAACAAGACTGGTGAGGTTGAGAAGGTATATGGGATGATGGCTGGACTTCATGCTGATAATGGTGGTGCTGATGTTTCTGAGGCTGCTGCTGAGTTTGGTATGATGGGGATTTCTCCTAAGGTACAAAACTGTCCCCTTGGCTGTGATTCTAAAATTAATGATATGAATAATATGTATAATAATCTTGATAGAT
Source organism: Tanacetum coccineum (assembly GCA_026074375.1). Lineage (NCBI taxonomy): Eukaryota > Viridiplantae > Streptophyta > Magnoliopsida > Asterales > Asteraceae > Tanacetum > Tanacetum coccineum. Next base: position 55,283 of record BQNB010022432.1, on the reverse strand, counting down.
TGTACAATGATTGTTACATTAAAGTTCAGGCATATCAGAATGCTGTTAAAACATTAGAATCACAAAAAGATTGGTACCATAAAACTCAGATTGCATTAGAAGAAAAGATTAGGATTTTATCTGCTAATCTAGAAAACACCACTAACACATTGAGTTATACTGAAAAATTACATGATCAGGCACAAAAAGAAAAGAAAGAATGGGAAGTTAAGTTTGAAGCGACATTAGCTAGATTTGAAAAGTGGAAGGAGTCTTCCAAGAACTTGCAAAAATTGATCAATAGCTCTATGTCTACAAGAACTAAAATTGGTCTAGGATTTAAAGAGTACTTTGGAAAAGATGAAGTGTTTGATTTGTCTACACCTAGTGTATTTGACCCAGAACCTGTTGAGGAGGATAAACCTCTTTACTCATGGTTTGTCAAGGCTGGGGAAATGCATGCTGTTCCTCCCTCCATCACTGGAACTTATATGCCCACCTCATATAAGTCTGACATAGAGGACACACAGGTAAGTTATGGGTCAAAGTCTGATAATAAAACTTCTGAAATTCTTTCAGAATCTAATGACTTTGTCTCTTGTGATAACAGTGACAAGTCTTCAGACTCAGAGACCTATGCATCCTGTGATTCAAGCCTAAAGACCAAGACCAACGACTTCCCACCTGCTGTAGATATCACGACTTTGCCAGAGTCTGATATTGAAGACCCAAATTCCACTACTGGCAGTCCTAGTTTTTCTTGTTTGGAGAATGTAAAATCTCCTAGGATCTTTTGTAATAAAAGTGGAATGAACAATAGGAATGTGTGTAAAAACAATTCTGTGCGTGTTAAGAAATGTTTTGTTTGTGGTAGTAAATTGCATTTGATTAAGGATTGTAACTTTTATAATTGTGTTGAATCTGTCCCTTGTAAATCTAAAGCAGCATTTGTTCCTGCTGGTAGTAGGAATTCTCCAGCATCTGTTGCTGCTGATAGATCTGATCCTGCTGCTAGTAGAAACGGACCAGCAGTCAATTCTGCTGGTAGACCAAATCCTGCTGGTTGGTCTAAAAGACCAGCACCTGTTTCTGCTGGTAGATCAGTTTCTACTGATGGATCTGATCCTGCTGCTAGTAGAAACGGATCAGCAGTCAATTCTGCTGGTAGACCAAATCCTGCTGGTTGGTCTAAAAGACCAGCACCTGTTTCTGCTGATAGACCAGTTTCTGCTGGTTGGCTTAATCCTGCTGCTAGACCATATTTCAGACCATCTTCTGTATATTTTAATAATATGTATTGGCCTAACTTATTTGACCCTATGTATATAAATACGGGACGATGGGGTACTGCTGTTAAGACCTCAGCAGGTTACTCTTGGAGGAATAAACGACCACATTTTTGGGGTTCCAAGAGTAATGGTGGATCTCATCAATCCACATGGTTTCACACCTAATGATCCACAAGGCGGGCTCAAGTCAGTTCTGGCTTGGGTCTCTCAAGTGTACTAATATTTTTGTTGTATGATTTGTAGGGTGATCCTAGTACAGATAATGACATAGGTATAGTTGACAGTGGTTGCTCAAGAAGTATGACAGGAAACAAGGAGAAGCTTGATGATTTTGTGCAGGTCAAGGGAGGCATTGTCAAATTTGGAGGTGGAGATGGCAAAATATCAGGAAAAGGCACCATAAGGACATCAAAGCTTGACTTTGAAAATGTCTACTATGTTGAAGAGCTGCAGCACTTTAACTTGTTCTCTGTATCACAAATTTGTGATAAAAAGAACAAAGTTCTCTTCACAGACACTGACTGTTTGGTGCTTTCTGAAGAATTCCAATTACCTGATGAAAGTCAGGTGGTACTCAGAATTCCTAGGGAACATGATCTCTACACATTCAGCATCTCAGACCTGCAACCAGAACAAAAGGTTACTTGTTTAGTAGCAAAAGCATCCTTGGATGAATCCACCAGATGGCACAGAAGGATGGCTCATGTGAACTTCAAAACAATCAACAAGTTAGCTAAGGAAGGTCTGGTTGATGGGTTACCTCTCAAGGTGTTCACCAATGAACACAACTGTGTTGCCTGCAACAAAGGAAAGCAACATAAGGCTTCTTACAAGCATATTTCTGCTGTGAGACTTATTACTGAAACTCTGCAATTGCTGCATATGGACCTTTTTGGTCCTACCAATATAAGGAGTATTGACCAGAAGTACTACTCCTTAGTGGTTACACATGCTTTGGGAAGTACGGCTTACACATGCTGGTCATGTTCTCATTTCTGCTGACAGAGATAGAATCTGCTGATCTTATCTATAGACGTGATTAATGTAATTAAGGAATTATAGTTATATTCTAGAATTATCTCATTAATATAGGAATGAGATATATTAGGAAGCGATTGATGTATATCTCTTACACGTTTTTAGGAATCTTGTTGACCAATTTAGGGTTTCTTCTCTATAAAAGAAACCTTTAGCATTAGGGTTTTGCACCGAATATAGAATCACAAAAACAATTTACTATCAATAGAAAGATCCATAGAGGATCATTATTTATATTTGTTCTTCTTTATACTGCATTGTTTAGTTTCCTCCTAAACAAGTTTTAGAGTCTCTTACGTATGTACTTGTGATTACATAAGTGCTATACAACCACAAAGGCTAGAAGATCTATCTAGTTCTAGATCCTAACAGATACCCTCTCCGCCATTACCTATATCAACACCACCACCCAATGGCCCTACATATGTTGAGGGATCTCTGGGATCCCGAGCTGCTGGGATTAGATAGAGAGTTGCACTACCATCTCCTGTTCATGAGACTAAGATGCCTGAGATTGGTTTACCACCTCGTAAGAGGCTGCGTCGTACTACTCCTGGTCCTGGATACGAGGTCGGGGAGAGTTCGGCAGCTGGTACTGCTAGGCAGGTTGGACCTACCACAGCTGAGGCAGACCTTTATGGATTTACTGATATGTTAGATACCGCTCCAGGATGACCAGTAGGACTAGTAGGAGTTAGGCTATGGTATTACAAGATACATGGAGATTGAACTTGTTAGGAGCCATCCAGGAGAATAGCAACCGAACCACCCTAGAGGGGGTCAATCAGAGAGTTATTGAGTTGGCTACTACTGTTGACCAGGAGGATGAGATCATATATTCTCAGCTGGATGATGCACGATATGACCGAGCTCTACTTAGAGCCCGAGTCAACAGGTTGGACAGTGATAGGCCATTCCATAGACGCACTGCCCTTCTGATAGAGGAAGAGGCCAGATTATCTCGTGCCGCTTGGGCACGGTCGATGGATGCTTGCGATCAGGTACATTCTGAGGGCATATCACTTCGGACTACGGTCATGGTCACAGTCCAAGAATCACTGGAGTTGAGGGCAAGCAGACCGTAGGAGACAGTCGGTGATTTTTTGATCATGTGAAAGCAGACTATCGGAGACAGAGACAGTTAGTGGAGACCCTAAAGATAGTGAAGAGCCTCAAGGCTCAAATGATCCTGGAGCTTCAGAGGACAGCAGGGACCTGTAAGGATCCTGCAGAGCCAGGAGCTACAGAGTGGAGGCCAGTAGCAGTTCTTAGATTGGTTGATGATGTAGTGTTGTATAGTTCTGTTACGTTATTATGTTATTCCAGCTAGCAAATGTATTGATCTTTTGTTTTGTCTAGCTACTCTGTTTAGATCTTTTGGTTCTTGTATTGGGGGGCTACTTAGTAACAACCCTACTAATTATTTCGAGTATATCTCGGCTAGTAGGCTTTAGGTTTATTTTGTTTTGTAACCTAAGTGTGTGATTGTTTGTATTTAACCAATCATGTAGTATTTTCCATAGTCTATATATGAAAAGGTTGGATTAATGTTTATATGAAATCGAATTTATTGTGAAAGAATGTCGATTGTTAATTTCAATATTGTTGTGTATTTTTAACCATTTGTTATGATCTCGTTTTATTTATCTGATGTATACATCGGAATTATGGTTAGATTTTTGAAATCTAACGGGTTTTATGTTTTTTTGTGTTTAAGAAAAATGGCACCAAGAGGAAGGCCCACAAGGCCAACGAGGTTAAAACCAGGGTACAAACTCCCCCACCAGTCGCAGACCCTACTACCACCACTTCAGTAAACGGGGCGCCACAACTTCAGGCCTCTATGATCGACGAGGGTTGTACTGCGTGTTGGCAGATCGTGCTACGACCCGAAATGGCGACGATGAATTTAGCCCATACTCGGGAACAGGAAGGTTTGTGAGAAGGATATGAACGCGCTGTTAGGAGTGCACCTATCTAGGACTTCATGAAAGTCCAAACCCTTATTCTTCAGGGGCACAGAAGGAATGTGGTCGCCTTGACCAGTGGTTTGAGTAGGATGTAAACCGGTTGTTTCGCATAAGTAACTGCATCTGGAGAATCATGTTGAAGTTTTCACTTGTACTCTTATGGAACTGCTCTAACTTGGATGAACTCACATGCTAGGACAGATGTGACTAATGATGTTGCGTATGCATGACGTGGACCGACTTGTAGAAGAACATGACAACTAAAATATTGACTAGAGGAAAAGAAATCAAGAAGATTGAGGCAGAAATGTGGAACCTAAAAGTACAAGGCACCGATGTAGTAGCCTATAACCAACCCTTCCAGGAGCTAGCATTGCTGTGTGACAGGATGTTTCCTGAAGAGACTGACAAAATTGAAAGGTATGTCGGTGGGATGCCGGACCTGATCTACTCAAGTGTTGTGGCATCAAAGCCAAAGACCATGAGGAAGCTATGAAGATGGCGACCCTAAAGTAATGGATAGGAGGAATTAAACACTTAGGCTGTAGAAGCGAAAACAGAGGATGTTTGAAGACGCTTCCTCGAAATAAACCAAAACAACCACAAACAAAAGCAGAACACAGGCTGGGCTTAGGCTGCCGGGAACGGTGACAAGAAACCGTATGAAGGGGACTAACCTCGATGTCCCAACGTTGTCATTCAACCCATTACGGTCTTGTATACCAAATCCACTAACTGCAAGAAAGCTTGGCACTGGCCTAAGGGATGTAGGAGTCGGCCTGCAACTGCAAATAACAACAACAACAACCGCAATAACAATAACAACAACAACCGCAATAACAATAACAACAACAACCGTAACAACAACAACCCAAGAGCCCAAGGGGCAAATACCAATGCCATTGTTTGCTTTGAGTGTGGGGCTCCAGGCCACTTCAGGAAGGACTGCCCCTAGTGGAAGAACAAGAATCAGGGAAATGGTAACGGTGTAGCCAGGGCTTATGCAGTGGGAGTTGCAGGGCAAAACCCAGACAACAACGTTGTGACGGGTACGTTTCTCCTAAACAACCGTTGTGCTTCCATTTTATTTGATACTGGTGCAGATAGAAGTTTTGTGTCTACTCAATTTAGTACTTTGATTAATATAGCCCCCACTACATTAGATCATGGTTATAACGTTGAATTAGCTGATGGTAGAATAATTTGTGGTTAAATTCTGTATTACAGGGGTTGCTCGTTTTGTAAATTCGAAACCATCCGTTTCAAGTCGAACTAATGCCTGTTTAGAATTGGGTACTTACGACGTCATTAATTGGCTATGGGGATCTGGTTGACGAAATACCAAGCCATATTACTGTGCTAAGAAAATGTTAGTGATCCTTTTAGGGAGCGAAATCTTAATTTTTCATCGGAGAAGAAAGAAGTTAGAAATAAATGCGGGACTCGCATTAAACATCATCTCATGCACCAAGGCCCAGATAGTATCCTGCTTACAGGATGTCACCTCTTTTTGGCACATATTACATCAACGGAGACTGGGAGACAAGGTCGAAGACGAAGCATCTGCGAGGTGTACCCTGATCAGTCAAAAAGTTTCCCGAAAGTATTTCCAGTAGGACTTGCCAGGCCTTCCACCTTACAGACAAGTGGAATTTCACACACGATCTTGTACTGTGCTGCACCTGTAGCTACGGGCACACCTTATCGATTGGGCCCTATAGAAATGACAGAATTGGCGGAATCAACTACTAAGAGCTTTTCTGACAAAGGTCTTTATAATACCTAGTTTGTCACCATGGGGAGCTCCAGTTCTATTCGTCAAAAAGAAAGATGGATCGTTACGGATGTGCATAGATTATCACAAACTAACGGTGAAGAACCGTTAACCGCTACCGCGAATTGATGACTTATTCGATCAACTTCAAGGGTCGAGTGTCTACTCAAAGATCGACCTAAGATCAGGTTATCACCAATTGAGGGTTCGAGAAGAAGACGTCTCGAAGACTGCCTTCAGAACTCGATATGGACATTATGAATTCCAAGTCATGCCGTTTGGTTTGACCAAAACACCTGCTGTGTTTATGGACCTCACTGAAACCGGTGTGCATTACTTATCTAGACAATTAGTAATTATCTTTATTGACGATATTTTGATCTTTTCCAAGAACTCATGCAGGGGACGAAGAGCATCTGAAGATAATATTGGGAGTTTTTTTGAAGAAAGAGGAATTGAATGTAAAATTTTCCAAGTGTGAATTTGGATTCCCAAAGTACAGTTTCCTCTGTCAGTATTGATAATAAAGGACCATTCATGTGGATCTGCCAAGATCGAATCCGTTAATGATTGGGCATCTCCTAAAGACACCAACGGAGATTCTGTCTGTTTTTTAGGTCTGATACGGGTATTATCGACGATTCATTAGAGGGTTTTCAAAGATCGCCAAACCGATGGACCAAGCTTCCACTGCAAAGAAGGTCAAGTTTGAGTGGGTGACAAACAAGAAGTAGCGTTCCATGTTATTGAAAGCAGAGTTATGTAGTTGCACCAATTTCTTGGCTTTACTCAAAGGATGTGAGATTTTATCATATACTGCGATGCTTCGGATCAAGGGATTTGGGCGCCGTATTAATGCAAAGGGAAAAGGTTATTTCTTATGCATCACGCCAGTTAAAGATCTATGAGAAGAACTATACTACTCATGATCTGGAACTTGGAGCAGTAGTGTTCGCTCTGAAAATTTGGAGGCACTATCTGTATGGTACCAAGTGTACGGTGTTCACTGATCATAAGAGTTTACAGCATATTCTTAATCAGATGGAATTGAAACATGAGACACGCCGGTTGGTTCAGAGTTGCTTCTTAGTGATTTCGATTTGCGATATTCGTTATCACCTGGGAAGGCAATATGTAGTTGCTGGGGGGGGCGGGGGGTTGATGCTTGAGAGAAAGAACGAGAACCACCGTTAAGAGTTCGAGCTTTAGTTATGACTATTAGCTTGGATCTTCCTAAGCAAATCTTGCATGCTCAGACTGAAGCACGGAAACCAAGAGAAACATCAAGACATGACGGATGTTGAGTATGCTGATTGAAAATGCTAAATATCCAGAGGCAGTTATTAGAACGGAAAAGTTGGAACCTCGTACGGATGGAACCCTATGCCTCAATGGCAGGAGTTGGTTACCTTGTTATGACGATTTGCGGACTGTGATCATGCACGAGTCCCACAAATCGAAGTATTCTATCCATCCAGGTTCCGAGAAAATGTATCAAGACGTAAAGAAGCTATATTGGTGGCCCAATATGAAAGCTGATATCGCCACCTATGTTAGCAAGTGCTTGACCTGTGCTAAGGTCAAGGCCGAACATCAGAGACAATCGGGTTTGTTGGTACAACCCGAGATACCTCAATGGAAGTGGGACAATATCACGATGGATTTTGTCACAAAGCTTCCTAAGTCATCACAAGGGTATGACACCATTTGGGTAATCGTTGACCGTCTTACAAAGTCCGCAATCTTTATACCCATGAAAGAAACTGACCCTCTGGAGAAACTAGCGAGAATGTACCTAAAGGAAGTAGTAACAAGGCATGGAATACCGGTCTCGATTATTTGTGATCGTGACCCTAGGTTCGCATCAAATTTCTGGAGGTCACTTCAGAAAGCTTTGGGTACAAGTTTAGATATGAGTACGGCATATCATCCGCAAACTGACGGACAAAGCGAGAGAACCATTCAAACTCTCGAAGATATGCTTAGAGCTTGTGTGATCGACTTTGGAAATGGTTGGGTTAAACATTTGCCATTGGTCGAGTTTTCATACAATAACAGTTATCATGCTAGCATTAAGGCTGCACCCTTTGAGGCACTTTACGGTAGAAAATGTCGTTCGCCTGTTTGTTGGGCTGAGGTTGGAGAAGTTCAACTCACCGGTCCAGAGATAGTACAAGAGACGACTGAGAAAATCATTCAAGTTAAGCAAAGGATGCAAGCCGCTCGTGATAGGCAAAAGAGCTACGCTGATTTGAAGCGTAAGCCGATGGAGTTTGAGGTTGGAGATAAAGTGATGCTCAAGGTTTCGCCTTGGAAAGGGGTTGTACGTTTTGGCAAACGAGGGAAATTAAATCCCAGGTTTGTTGGACCTTTCAAGGTAATAAAAAGGGTTGGAGACGTTGCATACAAGCTCGAGCTTCCTGAGGAGCTGAGCAGAGTTCATAATACATTTCACGTGTCCAACTTAAAGAAGTGTCATGCCGACGAACCCTTAGCCGTTCCGTTGGATGGACTTCATTTTGATGACAAGCTTCAGTTTGTCGAGGAACCTATAGAGATCACAGATCGTGAAGTTAAACGGTTGAAGCGAAGCCGTATCCCATTAGTCAAGGTTCGATGGAACTCCAAGAGAGGTCCAGAGTTTACATGGGAACGCGAAGATCAATTCCGGAAGAAATACCCACATTTATTCTCAAAGACCGGGCCGTCGTCAAGTGCTGCGTCTTAAGCCTTGAGGACAAGGCTCAGCTAACCGGGGGAGACTATAACACCTCGTGTTTTAGGTCATTGTATGACATTATTTAATCCACTAATTATTTTTAGGGTTTTACGCGTTTGCTTTTAAACCGTAAACGTTAAGTTAAATCGCGTAAACTAAAAATGATCATACAATGTAAACGGGCATTAAACGATTAAATGTTTACATCAAGCAAGTGTTATATGATTATTATAAGGATAATTAATAACTTTTTTCATCTTATTTTTGTTGGATACGTAAAATGCTTACGTTTCACGATAAAATGATTTTAGGCATTCCTGGAAGTTCCAAAACCTAACTACGCCTAAACGAATACCCACGATTATACCCAATACCCAAAATAATTAAAATAACATCATATATATATATATATGCCGAAATATTGAGGTTATGACCAAGACTTTTCACCTTGTACATGATATCTAGATATTATAAAGATCTAGGGAACAAGACTCTTACACCATTATCAACTTGACTTGTTAACCTTGACCAAGGGTTAGAAAGTAACCATGGTTAGGTTAACAAGATATTTTTACTATAAATACACATGCATGCATAGGTAACCTTTACCATAAACTCTTTATACTTGCAAAATTATTTTCTTCCTCTCTTTTATAAGTCCAAAACCCACGGCCAAAATAAGCCATACAAACAAATCCATACTTTGATTTTCTAAGATTATACAAGCATATACACCTCATACTTAAGGTATTCTAAGAAGGTTTCAAGGGTTGGTTAAGCTTTGAAAGGGTTTTAAGAAGTTATTGCAAGATTAGGGTTTCAAACCTAATCTAGGGTTTATAAGCTTGTAAGCTTTGGTTTTGAATCTAAACACGGGTTTAGAACTTATTTCTCATCTCTTACATCATCTCTAAGGTTTTCTTAATTCCTTTATACTTTTATTTCTTATGATTTTATGTGTTATATGTTAAATATGGCTATAATCACCACTAAGGACTTTTAAATATGTAAAATGAGTTATTATTTATGTTTATGATTTTATGCACTTATTCTTATGTCATATGGTCATATATATCATGTAAAAGTGAAAGCAAAAGTATGTTAACATATGGTTTAAGTATAAACATGTTTAGATTAAAATTAGGGTTTTATAAGTTTTCTTAATCTTCACATGTGAATATAATGAAGTAATAGGGTTTGAAACTATTGTTGCAATGAATTTACAAGGACTAGGGATGATATTGGACTTTATTATAAGTACCACAAGTGTCAAATGTGTTTTTTTAAGAGTTTTTATATCGTAAAACTTACTAAGTAATAATTACATTAAAAACAAAGTTTTTATAAAGTTAAAACATATAAATACTTGGGCTGTTTAAAATTCGAACTTAGACAGTAGGTAAGGACAATTTTATAAAAAAATAAAGAAACTCATGACGATTCCATAATGATAAGAAACTCGAAAAAACCTGATCTATAACGAAAAAGATACGTTAAATACGAGGTTTACGAACTATAAACTTTTATAAAACTATTTTATAAAAGTTACTATTCAATTACCAGCAACTAATATTTTAAACATCTAAAATATGATATAACTTTTTAATTATGAGATCGTACTCGAAAGAATGATAAAAACAGATACATTTTAACGAAATAATACTACGTCATTTTTGTAATTAAAGGTTTTAAAAATAATTTTTATAAAATGAACAGGTAAAAAAGTACTATTCATCAGCGGACCCAACTTTATAAAATATAATACCTCTTTTAATAACAAAAACATACTCGAAGGAATCACTAAAATCGGGATTAAAACGAATGTTATTACGATTACAAGTTTACGCTAATTAAAGCCTAAAAGATACTACTAGCTGTTAATTCCTCGTGAACAGTAATTTTACATATTCAATGCAGAATCTTAAAAAACTTGAAAATGTAATATTTTGATCGTTCGTCTTATACGAGCACGTGGTCGTAAGAAACGGCGAGCAACGGGCTTAAAACGACCAAATTAGGTCATTTTTACGAAAAGTATATTTATAAACGTTTTCACTTTATAAATATTATTTTTACTAAAACGATTAGTCGGTGATTATGCTATATAGAATATTGAGTGGTTATCAAAGTGCTATAATACTAGGGAGTTTCATAATGAGGCCTCTTCGGATGGCGTATCGACGAGTTGTTGGATTTACGATTTAAAGTGTCCTAACTCCTCGTACGTCATGTCATGACCTCTTTAATTATGATAGCCCGAACGATAGTACGATGTAACAACTATAAGATTATATTCAATATTATTAATTAAAGTACTCAGTACTTATACGACCTTAATTTAACGGCCTTAATTTAAATAGGTTGCATTTATCGTCTTGCGTGACGTTTTATCTGTGATTATTTGGACTATCTGTACTCAAGGTGAGTTCATAGCCCCACTTTTACAGTTTTACTGATTTACTATTATTTGGGGTGGAAACATGCTTTGTTTTATAAATTGGACGCAAGTGTTGAAAGTATATTGATTATGTGTTGCCTAAGTAGCGATAACCCTCCTGAGCCCATTATCATGAACTGTCAATTGCATAGATGTAGTTGTTAATTGCATTATGTGAGCGCGAATGTTATAAATAGATCTATTGGGATTAACCTCCCCGTTTGGGTGATTAGCTATCACTGGGAACGAACGTTGACCATGTCGGACTTGGATGTTGTGGGTTACAACATCTGTACGGGCAAAATAACTGCTAAAATAGCAAATATAGGTTGAGCTTCGGTGTCATGAGCTTAGTGCAACAGTAATCTGGTTTTGTGATTGTTGGCATATGTTGTAACATCACGGGAAAGTCTTGCGGTCCTGCATAATTTAAATACATAAACCTATGAATTCACCAACAATTTTGTTGACGTTTTAAGCAATGTTTTCAGGAGGTCAATAGGCACGAGGTGCCAAGGATGCATTGGATTATGTTTTGGATTGTACTGTTAAAGACTTATGTGTATCATGTTTTGGGAAATCTATGTTGTCTTTTGTAATATGAAACAAAGAACAAGTAAAGCTATAAGCTTTTGTAATATGTCTTTTATTTAAATCCAATGTATCAATCTAAACGACTTTTGTGTCGTTCTTATATATATCTTGTGCTGTTGATCTTGAAGTAACATGCCCCGGATCCTTATTCCGCTGCGACCCATTTTAGGGGTGTTACAGGTTCTCTCCAGTTCATTTTTAGACGGCTTTAATATGCTAGCCGAACCGGTGACCACTCATGTTCTCGATTGAACCCATTGGCCTATTCCGACTTTCAAAACTATATGTATTAGCATATAAATTATATAAAGCTTTGTGTGTTTTATTAGTTTGTACAATGTGTATAATAACATGTACATTTTAGGGTTGTTTTAAAAATTACATTAATTAGTAATTGGTATTTTCAGAATAACATTAAATGTATTGACCAGTCAATAAGTATGTGTTATGAATTGGTTAATTATACATATTGAATGAATGTTTGTATTATTGAATTTCAACTCTTTGTTGTTTGCATTAAAGATTGTATAATGTGCATCAATCATTGTATTACTTAATTTTTTGCAATGAATGAAGAGAGAGATGTGTGGCAGAATTTTATTTTTTGCATAAAATGTTGTACAACATGCATAAGAATTTGTATTACTTAAAAAATTGCATTCAATGAAGAGAGAAGGAGGGTTTTGCTTTATATGTAGTATAGATGTGACATAGAGTGTGCATGTGGGGAAGGTTGGGTCGGTTTACAAGTAAGGGGAAAGGGGAGGGCTCAAGGTGATTAGATAATGGACATGAGAAGGAGTTTAACATGGTTTAGGATGTTTGTCTTAACTAGACACAAAGAAGATGTTGGGCTTACCCAAATTAGAAGTGGTGGGTAGGATAAGAAGAGGGTTTAAATGGCAAGGAGAGGGAGGGATGTTCTAAATTTTGAAATATTTAGTATAAGTATGTATATATGTAGAATGGTGGTGAAATGTAGTGCATGCATGCATGAAATGAAATACTTGAATGATTTACGTAAAACTTGTAAAATTGTATGCAAATGACTTGTAAAATATGCTTATGAGGATGAAAATGTACTAAATACAGGTAGACTAAACTTAGTATAAAGTCGAGATACGCTCAAAGTTGTTTCACAATACGCGAGATAACCTAACGGTTATAAGTTATTTCAAGTGCTCATAAGTTCAACGTAAAATGTTTCAAGTTAATAGTTGAATATTAACCTGTGAAATTTTCAGTTGTCACATTAGTCCACATTACACGTCTTCAAAACTACACGAATGCTAGTTCTTGATTCATGATTGAATAAATAAACATAACCTGTGTTCTTGTTCTTTTCTTGAAAGCGACAAAGCCCTAAGGGTTTAGCGATTATGTTGATCTATTTTGGTGTGAGGGGAGAAGAGAAAAGATTACCAACTTGTAGCTAATGGCATTGTATTTATAGGGTAAGTTTTAGGCTAACCCTTACTTAGGAAACAAGTCAAGCCTTTTTCTTTCCTTTTCCTTACTTAGGCCCGTCGTCCATTCCCTTTCAATAGGCTATCCATGTTGATTTTTGGACTTGGTTTATTAACATGTCAATTACATATTAAATAAAAGGCCTAACGTTAATTATTCATCAAACGGACTAATTAACATTCTTCAAGTAAATCGTGAAATAAATACTGATATAAATAATATATATACTATAAATATATTAATTACATTATTAATGTAGTATCTCGATGTATATGTGTGTGACCCATAGGCTCACGTATTTTGAGCCGTATAATTATTTACTATGATATAAGCATATCCTAATAGATCTCACTTGCGAATGTCATAATCATAAATAAATATACTATCAAAGGTTAGCGTCTAGCAACACACCAATGCTCTCATAAATACCTGAGTGTAGTTTCGTAAACGTCTCATGATAATACAAATAAGCAGTAAAAATGTTTATTTATATTTTTACGATCTTTATATGTTTTGTCGATAACAAAACATAAAATCATATTAAGTAGAAACTAAAATAAATAAATTTTAAGCCTATATTTCCTAAGTCATCATACATATCACTACTTACATTTTAACCAACACACAACATTTTATATATAAGTCATCTAAACATAATTGTGTAAAAAATACTTTTTTCTTGCACAAAGATAACTACACAATTCATTTTACAAGTGTTTACACCATTTTTAGAAATTAGTTCATTCAAGTAACACAAGTTACTTACACATATATTTTTAGCACATACACAAAATTACATTAAGGTAAAAATATTTTCACAAATTAATTTGTTACCTCATCCATGACATCATTTAGATAGTTGACTTTTGTTGTCATTTCATAATCTATCCATATCTAGGCCATATCTTGAAAGACTTCATTGCATTTTCTAAGATTTGATGTCACAAAATCTTTCCAAATATGGGTTGTCAGAGATACCCGCTGGATCCCTTGGTTTACACCGGGCGGATCCCTTGGAAAGGGATTTGGCAGAACTGCGGGATCATAAGAAATTTTACCTATAAATAGAAGGTGTTAATATAAATAACCCGTAAAAATGTTTATATATATTATACGATCTTTCTATGATTTGTCGATAACAATCATAAAACTATTTTAAGTAGAAAATAAAATACATAAGTTTTAAGCCAATAGTTTTTTCTAACTCATCATACTTATCATACATTAAACTACATACATTATAACCAACTAGGCGAATACCCGTGCACGCACGAAAAATATCTAGTGGTCGATAATTAACAATATGCAATATTGTGGTATGTTTTTCGTGTAACGTTCACAATAGTATTGTTTCGGTCAAAATAAAAAAGATATGGAATATTGTGATAATTAACGATATGCAATAGCGGCCGATTAAAAAAGAGTTATGGTTTGGGTCAAAATAACAAATTCGAAATATAATATTAGTACGTCGATTCACGTTATTATTTCTATTTGTGCTATGTTTATTAGTATTTCTCATATTAAAATATAATGGCTTTCTTACAATGGAAAAAACTTATGGCAACCTAATAATTGTATGGTAATTTATATCCAATAGTGTTTCCAACAATTATGAATATCATGTGAGTAAATAAGTGTTCATGTGCTATGTGATTGTAAAAACTTCAACTAATATCTAAATAATTAGCTACCAAAAGGGTAAAAGCCAACCTAAAATAACTAGCAACCCAAAATAATGTTTCCAGACAATGAAGGCCAGCCCAAAATAAACCCTAAACTAATACGACATTCATGTACGTCGTTTTTAGCATCTATACTAATATCACCGAGAAAAGTTGACTCGTGCACCGCTGCGGGGCTTTATTGTTTACGTTGTGAGAAATATAATTTATTTGTACTATTAGAGATTTTATTATTACGACTAACTACATGACAAAAGATTATGTCACACCCCGTCAGTGGCGAAAACACGGGATGCGACTATACCGTTCATCGCACAAGATACAAGATCATACACTTTACAATTTACAAAGAAATGAAACTTGGGTTTACATAAATTTTACAAGTTAAGACTTGATCATAAAATAAACAAAACCCATCTTGACCCAATCCCCTCGGGTTACATCTTCGCTCTTCCAACATCATTCATATACCTTTAATTGACACACCTGAAAATGATACTCGAAAACGTCAACAATAATGTTAGTGAGCTCGTAGGTTTGACCTTAAATCCAAAAGTTGTGCCAATATCTTAAAACAATGGACAATAGTGCAATATGACAGTGAATATATGTGAATCACCCATGACTTAGCATCCTCGCTAATCATGTAAACACGACCTAGCATACCCGTTAGTCGATCACCATGCCCTAGCATCCCTGCTTGTCATGTAAAAAAATATGTCACTTACGCACCTAAAGGGCCTACCAACTGGAGCACTATATTAGGACATGACCACAAATAGACATGGCAAATCCTTTCCAATCACCCTTGCTGTGCCAAACATAGTACACGTAAGTAAAATCACAATAGACATGGTAATTTCTTGCCAATCACCCTTGCCATGCCAAACACAGTACCTGCAAGTAAAGTTACATCATATATATTCACATAGAAATCATAAGCACATAATTGTCCCAAAAACTAAACCACCTTTCGCACAGTTCAATTCAAGACCGTTCAAAACACATCTGAGTATCATTTTCCCCTAACGGAAAAACAGTAGAAAAATAGGGCTATGAGAACTTACCTCAATAGCAAATAATGCAAACTGCACAAATCTCAAACTCAGTGCACATATAATCTCAATGCAAGCGCACATTAGTACCCGGCTACGACCTAATCATTTACGGCACTTTATTAATGTTTGTACAAAGTTGTCTTATTGTACAAGTATTCGTCCTTACTCACACCAAGATTCTCAATCTTGTTACAAAACCTCTTTCCTTATTATAAAACATTTACTCTTTATCTCAAAACCATTATCCCATAACAAAACCGTTATCTTTTACCAAAACCGTTATCTCATAACAAAACCGTTATCTTTTACCAAGACCGTTATCTCATAACAAAACCGTTATCTTTTACCAAAACCGTTATCTCATAACAAAACCGTTATCTTTTACCAAAACCGTTATCTCATATTATGGTTGTGTGGTAAATTACTCAAAAATGACTCAAAACACTTAGGCTAAGTGTGACATCAACATCATTAATCCAAACATCAATCACCGTTGAAATGGGACAAACGATCAAACAATCTAAGAAAATCTAACGAGAAATAAGTGGGAATTCAAAGATCGAAAATAAACGAATAAACATCTCCGCAATATTAAAGTATACATATACTTAAATATATTTATAATAATAAAATAATAATATTTTATTATTTTTGTCTCTTTTTCGGCTAAAAAAAGTAGTTATAAAACCTTATCATTTTAACATAATCCACGCTTGATCGTTAAATCTCGACACTTAAAGTTTATTAAAAAGTCACATTTCGTCCTTTAACCGAATCGACACAAAATAAGTTTTCACAATATTTTCTAAGTGTGGGATTTTTACAAAATTTCGGCATGACCTGTTCGTATATACAACATTTTCCAAGATTTAAATAAATAATCTCAATTCTAACACTTTTTCCTAAATTCTTAAGTCCAAATACTTTTCCCAATTCTTACCAAATTCTCTGATTAAACGTCAATATCAATATCTTAAAAATACTTTAACAAAACGCATTTCCCTCCATCGACTTTCAATATTGACATGAAATACGTTTCACTTTAAAAAAAAATCCACTTTAAACGTATTAAACTACTAATTTTCGCTTATTGGGCCTTAAGGTCCATTATAGTTTTAAAGTTAGTCCGTTAACTTTATAATAAAAATACTAATAGTTATACTTTATTGGGCCGAAGTCCAAAATAGAAATCCAAAACCATTACTTAGGCCTATTTAAGACACAAGCTGAAATATACATTGAACCGAATAAGCCATAAGTCAAAATAAGTCAAAACATAATAAGCCTCTATATAAGCTGAAACAAAAAATAAGCCATAAGCCGAAACAAAAAATAAGCCATAAACCGAATAAGTCATAAGCTCAAAATATAAGCCGAGCTAAATAAGCCCAACATAAATAAGCCATAAGCTCGAATAAGCCATATGTAAACCAAAAAATCAAATGACCAAAACTCAATAATCCAAAACCATTATAAGCCAAACCCATATAAGCCGAAGCTAAATAAGCTCGAAATCAAATAAGCTATAAGCCTATAAGCCAAAACAAATCAAATGGGCCAAGCCCAATACTCCTTCCTTCTTTTCTTTGTTAGGCCGAAACACCCATAAGCCCAAAAATTCAAATAAGCTCAAACTATGCTTATTTTTAAGCATCTTTCAAAATAAGCTCAAAAAGTACTTTGACAAAATTATAAAAATACCACCACAACCAAAATATTCAAAGTGTCGACCCTTGTTTTATTTTGTTCTAGTTTGACGCAACCAAACACCCCTTTTTACACTTTTTATTTTTAAGAATTGATTTTTACGACGATCAACTTGTACAACTAGTATTAAGACATCATAATAAGCATAGAAGTACAACTTAAATCAAATTTAGAAAACTTACAAATTTAGCGAGTTTGGTTTGATTTTAACGCAAGAGAAAGAGACCTAAAAACCTTTTTCTATAACCCGCGTCTATCTAATATCAACCCACTATCGATCTTTTATCCCGTGTTCTTGGTAATCTTCAAAAATCAATGTTTCTTATTTCTTGGTATTGATCGTCCGAAATAGAAAGGGAGAGAGAAGATAGATATTTTTTATGTGTTTGATTTCAAATGAGAATGAAAACTGTTGAGGTTATGACAAATGTTTTGTACCATGCATGGACAACCAAAGCTAAATAAAAGCCTTGTTGTCTCATCCTTGTACACGTCCCAAATGGGATCCTAAGAGGGTCTCGGGTTTATCTTTTCGTATTAGGATCACTTAAAAGTTCAAGGTTTGTCGATTTACAACATTACCCAAGTTTTATTAATATTCCTATTGTGTTTAAAATCACTTTTCTATAAATCTAGGTTATTTATATGACACATATCACCTTAATCTGCTACAAAAATTCTATATAGACGCTGCCGACCGGGTCAGGACCGAAAACATGAATAGTTGCTAAAAACTCAACCGAACCATCCACACAAGTGTGAAAACATTTTAAATTCCCAAAATAAGCTTTGTTAAAATTGACTTGTTCAAAATTTACACTTTAACGACCGTTACGGTCTTTTACTGAATTTTACGAAAATGACCGTTTTTCTAAAAACTTTCAAATCACACACCAACGATTTACGTTTTAAACCAATGTTTTAAAAATCATGAATTTATCAAAAAATAAGCTCATTACACACTTCCGAATCACTTAAACTTATTCCCAAACAAACTATTGTGCCAGTACGCGCCGCGTGACGATTTTTAGGAAATCACAGGAAAGCTTCTCGGAATTACTTAAAAATCCACCCAAATACTCCGAAATGGAAAGACGAATCAAAAGTGATTCTCTCCCAAAATTCAAGACTTCATCAAACTCCCGGTTAAACCGTAACCATTTTACGCAAAATAGTTAACTGAAGTCAACTTTTCAGCTTTCATCGGGAAAACTGGCAAGATCGAAAGACATCAAAATATGAAATTATAATATTTTATATATACTTAACCCTGGGCAAATTACCAGTTTTCATAGCTTATAACAACTTAATTCGTTGTAGACATTACGAAAATTGTACCCGCACATAGTATGGGAAAAGCTTTGACTAATTGCATTTTACCTTAAATAAAGTATGGGAACAGCCAGCATTAATTTTTACAGCCATTACTTATACAGTCATTTTCAATCTTTCAACCTTGCCTAAAATAGAGTTTCGAGTTTCAAGTTTTCTAAAAATTGGCAAATCTCCTTAGCGGCATTTCATTTGGAAACATGATCAGGATGATGATGATGGAAATTCTTAGATTTGATTGAGAAATTATTGGATTGTGCTAATCTCATCGCAACACGTGGTGCGACGGCCAATATTTATGATCTTAAATAACATAGTCCTTTTACGAGCTTCTTCGTTGATATAAACGCTATGCGCCAAACACAATCGATATATTTCTGCTCCGAGATTAATTCCTTGTAGGTCCTATTTCAAGACTCACACTTCACCAACTCTAATTAACTCTAACTTTAGCAGAGTCTATTTTAGTTTAATATATTAGGAAGTGTAAACTGGATCAATGTGTAAAAAACTAATTCTTTCAAAGATCATAATAAAAGAGAACAATAATGAGTAAACAACAAGCGGGAAGGCTGCCCAGGTCGTCGCAACGAATTTATTATTTCATAGAAAATGAACAGGATGAGAAATCAAACAACTTATGTTCACGCTAAAATAAATTTATATTCCATTCCAAATTCCAGAAATATAAATCTAAAAACAATCATATCATACATTAATAAATACAAAGAACCTGAATATTAAAAGTACCAAAAATAAACTTGGAAAGCTCTTCATCCTCCACTCAGCCAATGACACTCTCAAAAACCACGCCCCAATCGACACATTAATATTATTAGATTGCATCCTAACCCCTAGGCTTGACATACCAAAAGATCTAATCTGGTGTCGTCTTCCATCTCTCCAGCAGACTAAGCTTCTTTGGCCATAAAAAAAATCAGCACCTATTCTAACGGCTGCTGGTTAGTTTTACAATAGACATAAACCTTAAGCCCTATGATCTGAAAACACTAAATAGGGGACAATATAAGCTGTATATAACAAAGTAGATTGAGTCACTCACCTTCTCCTTCTTCTAATTGATAAACAACGAGCCTATATCAAAGCATATATCATTATATCCATTACATGCAGAAACTTAAAGGCAACAATAATCCTAAGAAAATTGATTAATCGCCCTGTTCAATAGAAATTATCGTTAGAAGTTGTGGACTTACAACATCAGTCCAGGTCTACCATTAACTCCTACCTATAAGTGGTTAGTACTATCAGCTGTGAGGATAGACCTATTATTTTTACCTGCATTTCTTTCTGGGTTCTGTCAAATAGAAAAACAGATATATATTTGTTAGTAAAATCATGTATATCAATGAAGAAACTAACATCAAGATTCAAATCATTAATATTTCACCTACAACGTGTCAATCCTATACAACTTTTTTAATTGCATCAATCATTAAACACCAAACTTGATAGCTTCCTTTAACTGATTGAGCTTAAGTTCATAAGGATATGCCATTTTATAGTTTATAAAATGCAGTTGATGTGACATATAGGGTAATGAATTGGTTCTATATATAAAGCATGCATGTGAAGCTCGTTTGTGATTATGCCTGATGTTGACTTCCAAAGTACATTTTTAAGAAAATGAAAACCTGGGCATGGTCACTACTCGATGGAATAACTTAAGGACCACTACATGAATTGCAAACTAATATATCTAAGTGGGGTTTAGATTTAATTATGCTAGTATATAATATCATGATAATCAGATATGGAGTAATAAGTTATTAAGTGTTTGACAAATAAGTTTCAAGTGAATAGGTTAAACGACCAAAGCAACATCCATTTAGACGAATAATTATTCAATGTATGTATCAAAACTAATGGATCAAGTTCTATACGTGATTGTAAGACCAAAGTATATCAAAGTTAGCTGATCAAAATATCATATCTTAATGTATATGAAAACAAAAAAACCAAACTTTTAAAGTCGTAAACATCATACTAAACCTAACCTGGATCACCAATTTTAGCTACAATTCATAGAGCATAATGGCGGAAAATATTGGGCGTCTCTTAGCCATCTTTATTGACGTCAGCAAAATCAAATAGCCTGCGACAGATTTATGGAAATTTTTTATTACTCTGAAATTAGTAATATATCAATAGGAAGAAATTAGACGGAGGTAATATAACTAATTCACCTTTTTTTAAATTTCTCGGTTCAGTTGGGGTTGATCATGTAAGAGTCCTTTAAATTTTTTAACGTGTTTTCAAATTCCTAAAGAAGTCAGATCTTAAATGCTTATGCTTTTCAAAAGCAATTCATCTTTTCTATATATTAGGTTGGTACATCTGCAAATGATTATCATGAAAGCACGGTCAATAGTGTAGATGAGAAATGACATTTAATTGTAAATAGCCTATATAGTCACAACTAGAACAACATAATTGTATACCTAATAAATGCAGTACACAATTAGAAGAAAAATGGAGGTTATAAGACCAAGTAACACCGCAAAGTGCCTTCTAGAAGTGGAATCAAGGAATTGTGGGATTTGAACAACCATAAACGGAAGCACATAAACAGTTTTCAAAGAATGAGGTCGGATGTACCTAATATTCTTCCGACACATCTTCACCATCTATCTTTAAATTTTGAATCCATCTTCCACAACAGTTAGCCACTAGAAAAACAACAAAAATAGGGATAAAAGAGTTAGAATGAATACAGGAAAAAATAAATCATCTCCTTTACGTAAATACATCAAAGGAAAAAATATGTATAAAACATGGAGTAAAAAAAGGTACCTCTAAACTGTTTTCCCACCAAACCCTAAGGCAATAATGAAGAGCATGATAGAGATCTAGAATATCTCTGCGAAATAAAAAATCAGCAACAAACAATAACAAAGTTGAAAACTTTTTAAAAGAATACATATACATACGTGAAGGAAATTTACCACACAAGTTATCCCTCTTTATATCCATCATATGATCGGTCACCATCTCTTCCATGATGACAACCTAGAATAAAAAAGGAAAACTCAAAATCATAAACAAAGAGCAAAAACAGAAACCACAATATGAAATCGTATGGAGAACTCTCTGAGTTGTAGTTATGGAGGTTAGCACAAAATAATTTTCTTGAGTTACCTATCATTATTTATTCATCGTGCACCTCAAGTTTTTTTAATGATATTTCGTTAGGGTTTTTTTGTGAATGAATCGATATAAACTTTTGAGATATGCAATTAGTTTTTTACATAACAAATGGGCCGGGTGACAACTGGGGTGATTAAAACTGATTGTTGACTTGCTCTAAATAAATTATATATTGCCTGAAAATAGATTTAAGTTTTCAAGTATAGATATATTTTTTTTCACTCGTTCTCAATTCTATAAGGATTTCAATTGTTGCCTAAAATAATTATTCAAACGCCCTAAAAGAGGTTTTTCAAGTTTCTACTTTTTCAAGTTTCAACTTTTCAACAAAATCCCAAATCTCCTTTATAAGGAGTATAGATACTCAAGGTTTTGTACGTAAGTCTATTAAGCATAAAATTGTGTCCAAAACAACTTTAGTTTGTTACTTACACATAAGTAACTACACAATTCCTTTTACAAGAGTCTACATTATTTTGAAACATACAAGTAACACAAAGTTACTTGCACATCTATTTTTAGCATATACATAAAATTACATAAGGTAAAAACTAGTTACAAAAATTGTTTTTACATCATGCATGACATCATACATCAAGTTGATATTCATGTATTGTCATTTCATAATATTGCTATATCTAGATAAGATCTTGGAAGATCACATAAGATTTTAGGAGATTTGATATCCAAAATTCAGATTTTCTATACTATGGGTCGGATCTCTTTTGAAAGGGACATGCCGGATCCAGATCCCTTTTGAAAAGGATTTGCCAGATCCCGGTGAACAGTGGCATTTTTGCCTATAAATAGCAAACCAATTATCATTGTTTCTTCACCCATTCTTATACATTCTCTCTTACATTCTCATAGCATTATAATAATATCAGATCTCTGATCAAATTCATAGTTTACATTTTGTTTTTGGTGATTCTCTTTAGCTCTTTATAAAAGACGATATCACTAAGTTTTGCACACGATACTTCCAAGCCACAAGAAACTTGTTGCTAGTCTTCGTCATCATTCTAAGATCATTGTATTGATCCTTGTTTATCATTCATCTCATTGTAACTTAAACCTCATACATGGTAAAGTTTAGATAGTGCTCGGTTTGGTTCTACCTTTGTTAGAACTCGGTATTTAGCTTTGTACCGGATAAAGTATAAGCGACATAAGGTTGGTTCTACCTCGAATTAGAACTCGGTATTTAGGTTTATACCAAATAAAGTGTAAGCGACGTTGTGAGGCTTTTAGAAAAGGAACTTGTGGACATAGTATTTACTAACTCTCGAGTCGGGTATTTGGAGAGTGGAGTAAGGCAGAGAAGGTGTCCTTGTAGCAGAACCACTATAAATACTTGTGTCACAGTTCTATCTCTCTTTACTTTTATTTATTGCATTTCATTCTTATTATTGTATATATTCTTGCTTTCTCAAAGTATACATTTGTACACTTTAATATCTAAAGATTTCACATAACTTGATCTAATTATATTGAAACGTAAATTTTAATCGGTAAAACTATTCACTCCCCCTTTTTAGTTTTCCACAATTGGAATCAAGAGCAAGTTCTTGAAGTTTTTAGCAATATATTGTATTATAAAATTTTAAAATTGATCAAATGAATTTAAAAACTACAAAGAAGGAAAATTTATGCAAAGACCACAACCATTTGAAGGAAACGGTTTCATATACTGGAAATATAGATTTGAGACAGATGTGACATCTAAATATATTGATCTTCGGCATATTATTATTGATGGTGATTACAAACCCACCGTTAAAAACACTTCTACCGTTAGAGATGAAAGTGTTCCTTAAAAAAGACAAAGTGATGAACATAAGAAAATGCTTTCTTAAAACAGTAAGGCTAAAATAGTTTTATACAACGCCTTGCCTAAAAAGGAATATGAAAGAGTTTTTATGCATAAAATGGCTAAAGCTATTTGGATCTCTTTAGTGATCACTCATCAAGGTAATAAGCATGTCAAAGATAATTAAAAAGATCTATTTGTTCAACGATATGAACAATTTTTGATTTCAGATGATGAAAGTATTGATAGTGTATTTGCTAGATTTAATAATATTTTAATTCATTAAAAGCTCTTAACGAATCTTCTTCAAGTCAAAATCATGTTAGGAATTTTCTAAGGGCACTTCTAACCAAATGTCAACCAAAGGCGACAACCACTGAAGAATCAAAAGACTTGTCGACCCTTTCTCTCGATGAGCTCATTTGAAACCTAAAGGTGTATGAAGCGGTGTTGGAAAAAGATTCCAAGGCTTCTACAAACAAGAAGGAAAGGTATAAAGCACTAGCACTAAAAGCCAATAAGGAATCAACCGATGAAGAAACTTCCACCTCAGGAAGTGAGGATGAGGAGTACGCTGTGGCGGTAAGGGACTTTAAAAAGTTCTTTAAAAGAAGATGAAGATTCGTGAGATAACCTCACGATGATAAGAAATCCTTCCAGAAATTCAAGGAAGACAAAAAGGGAAAGAGTGATCGAAAGTGCTTTAGATGTGGTGATCCAAATCATTTCATTAGTGATTGTCCCAAACATGTGACAACCGTGATTTGAGCAGGTTAGTTTATACCTTTAGAAATGACTAAGTGTCCATTTTGTATGTTTCTTGCGTGCTATGTGTTCAATATGTAGGTTGAAGTGGTTTACGTATGTGCATGATGTCATTTTAGAGGTAAATGATTATCTTATTTTGTGTGCATATGAGTTTAATGTTAAGTATTCTATTTGTTCACGTGTGATGATAATGGAAATAAAAGATGTATTGCACGCATTGCTACGTCAATTCTTAGTTTTTAGAAGTTAAGCTTTTATAAGAAGTGTAAGTTATTGGAATGGAAGCATGTGAGTGAAATATAGAAGTTTGCAGTAAACTTTCCATAAATAGAAAGTGAAATGTGAAATGAAAAGTTTTTTTTAGAAAGTTTAGTAAGTAGCGTATATGTAAAAAGGTTTACCCAAATTAGCTTAGGTTTTTGTAGAAAATTAGAGTAATGTAGATAATGATATAATTAATAAATAAAAAAGTAATAAAAAAATATTTATTAAGGGGTGCGTTCGGTTTTAAAAGAAATTTTTTTTAATTGTTTTAAGTTATAGTTAAGTTAGGACTATATTTGGTTAAGTTAAATAAAAAAAACCTAGTCATAATTTTCTTTTCTCCCTACCTTGGTGTGCCATACAATTTTACCTCCCCAAAACCCTAAGGTGTCGAATTTTGCTAAGTGATCCAAGAGCATTCAAGAGTTATGATTTAGGTGCTAAGAATCAAGGTAAGTGTGTTTAATCCTAGTTAATTAATGTATTCATGTAACCTTAATTATGATGGATCTAGGGTTTTAATTAAAATACAGAATGATTATGATATATTATGATTGTAGTATGCTTAGGATTGAATTAGATGCGTATGCATGCTTGTGGTTTGGTTAGATTTGCGTTAAAACTGGATTTAAGGTTGAGCAGAATTTTGGGTCGTGTTCAACGACTGTTATCTTGGTGATAAAAATGAATATTGATATGTTTATTGAGTCTATGAATAAGCCAAAAGAGTTTACTTTTCAGAAAATCTAACCTTAAAGATTTTTAAGGTCGAGAAGTCATTCAAATAATTTTTATACTAAGAGTTATTAAAACAGTAAATACGGGTCAAAATTAGGTCATGTTTGGGAGGGTAAAACCTATATTTAAAAATGGAATTAAGCTTAGCCCTTCTACAGTAGTTAATCTCCATATGTCTATTGATAATCCTGTGAAAATTAGCCTTTGAAAGCATGTCTATGTATGATAGTTAGAGTGATATATTTTCCTATGCAATCAGATCCGAATTAGGATAGTTTTGAAGTTTGATTTTATTTGAGTTAGTTACACATGTAAGTAATACTTGGGAATCACAAGGTAGTTAATATACTCATAAATGAACATGGATGATTTTTGGTATAAATTATGAAGGTCATTAAGTAAGGGTTTTGAGTACGTAAAGAGACACTAAAATTCTGCAATTCTGATTTAATTATAAGTAGCTGGTGTAAAGTGTTAATGAGATGGGTAAGTTTAGGCATGGTGTTGGGGTGACTCATGATGGTTAGCTAAACCCTGAGATATCCATCATATGTGTGTTACATGGACTAGATCTTTTAGCTTGGTCACGTGTAACACGTTTGTGTTTGTATTGTGTAGCTTGTGTTGATATTGTTTGGAAGCTGCTAGTGCGTCAGGTAAGTTTCATAGTCCCACTTTTCACATCGCTTTTAAATTGGGATGGAAATGATGCAAATGGATTTGAAATGTTCTAATTACTGTGATTATGTGTCTTTATTTTGAAAGTGTATGGACTTTACTTGGCTATTGTATGTTACATGCTAAATGCTTATGTGTATTTGGATCGGGGGTAACGTTCCTACCCATTTGTTATGATATTGGATCGGGGGTAACGTTCCTACCCATGTAAAGTGATGGTTTTAATGGATCGGGGATAACGTTCCTACCCAAGTGTTGGTACTTGTTGGATCGAGGGACACTTTTCATTCCCATGCTCGTTATGGTTACATTTACATGTTAGCTTATATGATAGTACAGTAATTGTCCTGCCATGTTTGCATTAATCACAGTAATTGTTTATAAGCTTTGATTTTCGTGTCTTAAACCTATGACTCTCACCAACCTTTGTGTTGACGTTTTAAGCATCATTTTCAGGTAACCATCTTGAGGATGTTGAAGTTAGGAAGAGTGGCTAGTGAGACCGTAGGCTTGCATGCGGAGTCATTCTCCTAGAGATTTTATTTATGTCATTTGAATTGTTTGATACTTGGTTGTTATTTGATTGTTTAGACTTTTAGAGTATGTTTCCTTGTGGTATGACTTTGCTATCGTAATGCAAGACTCCTTTATCTTGTGTTAGATATTGTCATGACACATTGTGTCTCATTTGTTTATCTATTTCATTTAGTTCTCTTTATTGTTGACACCATTGTGTTGTGATGATATCCATGATGTTACGCCTTGTGTTTCCGCCTAGGCGGGGTGTGACAGATTGGTATCAGAGCCTTTGGTTATAGAGAAGTAGGTGGTTGAGCCTAGACTATAACCTAGGAGTCCTTCACGTAGATGCATGTTAGGGCTTAAGCGTTTAGTAGTATAACTAGTATGCATTTCCCCCCTTTATTACATGATTTTATATCTTGTTTTTTTTTTATTTTTTAGATATTTTGATTGCCTTTATATGATTTAGAGTGCCTTATCTCTTGATAAATTAGCTATGCCTCCTCACCTTCATAAGACGTTCCGCATGGGGGTTGCCATTGCAAAAGGATGTAGGGGATACTATAAACTAGGAACAAGGGCTTAGGTAAGGAGGGGTAACCGCAAGATCCGTATACCGATTGACATGTACCCTTGCAGAGTAGAAGAGAGGTTGACCATAAAATTAGTTAAGAGAGAAGAGGTATTAAAGATTGAAACAACAGTGACTTCTAAATATGGTACAATTACCAAATTTTTGGGAAAATTCCCATAATACAAACCAACCAAGGAGGAAGAAGAAATTTCTAAGTTAAAAGCAATCTGTAAGAATGTAATTTATAACATATCCGATAGTGATTCGGATCTAGAGTCTACGGCTAGTAGTGGACCTAGGGACAGTAAGATGGAATATACGAGGGGTAGTGGAATTCGAATCAATGCTTGATTGTCCGCCTCTTTATGTGTTTTAAGATTTTAGGGTTTTGAGATTGTTTGACTTTGTTTTGGAATTTTATTAGGAATGTTTACTTTTGAATATTCGATTTCGTTGGATTATTTTAATAATACGATTTAAGTGATTTTGAGTCATTTTCCATATGTGGTAATTTGTTGATGTCATCTATGTGTTATGTGTTTTGTTAACATTGAGAAGTGTGGTCATAGGAGGGAGTACACTTGTGAAAAGGGGCATCTATAATTATGGTGACCAACATAATTGTACATGCGCCACAACATAACTGGACTTGCAAGTATGATTACGCGGATTTGATGTCAACATGTTGTTTGGTTGATTATGTATGTATATGTATATATATATATATATATATATATATATATATATATATAGTTATGATTGTATATTGATAGAATGGTCGGTTTAGAAACCTTTCCCCTCTTATCTAATGTGCGATAATACTATCTTAATCAGAATGGTTTGAACACAAACTAACGACAATGAAAATGGGCAACCCAACATCGCTACCATCATTGCGCAGCAATTGCAAAATATCATTCCCCATATCATCACTCAAGTGACAAATAATGTGAACAACGGAAATAATAATAACAACAACGGGAACAACAATAACAACAACCATAATAGGAATGGTGGGAACAATAGGTGTTCCTACAAGGGATTTCAGGCATGCGGCCCTAATGAGTATGACAGAAAGGGAGGTACGATAGCACTTACCCGCTGGATTAAGAAGATGGAGAATGTACTTGACAATAGTGGGTGTTCTAAGAATCAAAAGGTTAAGTATGCTGCTAGTTCGTTTGTTAATAAGGCACTGACATGGTGGAACACTCAAATCCAGGCAAGAGGCCGTGAAGCTGCAATTGGTATGACCTAGAATGATTTTAAGGCTCTGTTGGTGGAGGAATTTTGTCCAAGTAATGAAATGGAGTGGTTGGAGAATGAATTTTGGAATCAAAAGATGGTAGGAGCCAACCATGCAGCTTACACTGATCGGTTCCATGAACTAGCCAAGCTGGTTCCACATCTGGTGACACTTGAGTCGCCATGTATCAAGAGGTATGTAGCGGGATTGACACCTGAGATTAGGGGAATTCTCAAGGCGACTCAACCAACAACTATCCATGATGCAATACTAAGAGCCGGCATACATACTGACGAAGCGATTAGCTGTTATACCTTGTCAAAGAGTAATGAGAAGAGGAAGGCAGTGGAAGAGACTGGTAAATCTGGAGGGTCGTGGAGGGATAAAAAGAAGGTGAAAATGGGAGCGGGTTTTGTGGCAACAACTCCTCCTAAAAATGAATTTGTGAACCAATATCCCAAGTGTACTAAGTGCTATACTTATCATCCGAAGGATGGAGTTTGTAGGCTGTGTTTTAACTATCAGAGACCTGGCCATTTTGGTAAAGATTGTCGGGCACCATTTAAGTGAGCAACTCCTATTAATGCTGTCAAAATGAAGTTTGAACCAGGGACATGTTATCAGTGTAGAAGCCGCTAACATTTTCAAAATACTTGTCCTAAGTTGAACCGAGCACCTGGTCAAGTGGGAAACTGTTTAACTATTGAAGGCAATCGGAACACAAGAAACAATGGGAAGCGAGCTACAGGAAGGGCCTTCTATGTAAATGTGAATGCGGTGGAAGCTTTACCAGATCCTAAAGTTATGACAGGTACTTTTTCTTTGAACGATCATTTTGCTACTGTACTTTTTGATTTTGGAGCTGATTTTAGTTTCATTTCTACTGAATTTGTGCCTTTACTAAATATGAAACCTAGTATTGTAAATCCTAGTTATGTGATAGAAGTAGCAGATGGTAAGAAAGTAGAAGTGGATAGGATTATC
This sequence comes from Tanacetum coccineum, assembly GCA_026074375.1. Taxonomy (NCBI): domain Eukaryota; kingdom Viridiplantae; phylum Streptophyta; class Magnoliopsida; order Asterales; family Asteraceae; genus Tanacetum; species Tanacetum coccineum. Next base: position 25,482 of record BQNB010022432.1, on the reverse strand, counting down.
CGTGACTAGAAACTAGAACTAGAAAATTCCTTGTTTAGCATAAATTGGATATCGTTGGGTCATGGAAGTTTCGATGTGATTGTAGGAATGGACGGGTTATCCCAGAATAAGGGTGTGATAGTTTGTCATGAAAAGGTGGTTGAAATACCATTGGAAGGTAGTGGGATACTTAGGGTTTAAGGAGAACGTACTTTAGGAGCCGCTAAAGCCTTAATGAATGCTAAGGTAGATGAACCAAAATTGCGTGATATATCTATAGTATGGGATTTTGTTGATGTATTCCCAGAAGACTTGTCGGGGTTACCACCATAATGACAAGTTGAGTTTCGCATATATTTAGTTCCTGGAGCAACGCCAGTTGCGAAGTCTCCATATCGTGTAGCGCCCTCAAAAATGCAAGAATTATCTCGGCAGCTTTAAGATTAGCAAGACAAGGGTTTCATACGACCGAGTCATTCTCCGTGGGGAGCACCAGTGTTGTTTGTTAAGAAGAATGATGACTCTTTTCATATGTGTATCGATTATAGAGAATTAAACAAGTTAACTGTTAAGAATCGATATCCTCTCCCTAGAACTGATGACTTGTTTGATCAACTACAAGGTTCATGTTATTTCTCCAAGATAGATCTTTGATCGGGTTATCACCAGCTCCGAGTACATGAGGACGATATTCTAAAAACTGCGTTTCGAACAAGGTAAGGACATTTTAAGTTTACCGTTATGCCCTTCGGATTAACCAATGCACCAGCGGTCTTTATGTATTTAATGAACCAAGTCTGTAAATCGTATTTAGATAAGTTTGTTATTGTATTCATCGATGACATCTTGATCTACTCAAAGACTAAGGAAGATCATGAAGTGCATTTGAGGTTAGTTTTAGAATTATTAAGGAAGGAGAAGTTGTATGCTAAATTCTCCAAGTGTGAGTTCTGGTTGCAAGAAGTGCATTTCCTTGGTCACGTGGTTAATCAGAGTGGTATTCACGTGGACCCAGGTAAGATAAAGGCAGTAAAGAATTGGAAAGCTCCTACGACATCATCTGAGATTTGATCATTTTTGGGGTTGGCATGTTACTACCATCGTTCCATCGCAAATTTCTCTAAGATTGCTAAACCTCTTACCTCATTGACTTAGAAGAACTAAAAGTATGTGTGGGGTGTAGAACAAGAAGAGGCTTTCCAGACTTTTAAAAATAATTTGTATGATGAGCCGATATTGTCACTTCCTCATGGTGTTGAAGATTTTGTAGTTTACTATGATGCTTCAAATCATGGATTAGGTTGTGTGCTTATGCAAAGAAATAAGGTAATTGCTTATGTGTCAAGGCTGTTAAAAATCCACGAGAAGAATTATACAACACACGATCTAGAGTTGGGAGCAGTGGTGTTTGCTCTAAAAATTTGGAGACATTATTTGTATGGTACGAAAAGTGTCATTTACACGGATCATAAAAGTCTCCAACACATATTTGATCAGAAGGAGTTGAATATGCGCCAAAGGAGGTGGATCGAATTATTTAGTGATTATGAATGTGAAATTCGCTATCATTCGGGTAAAGCAAATGTGGTGGCTGATGCATTGAGTAGGAAGGAGCGGGTAAAACCTAAACGTGTATGGGCAATGGCTATGACTATTTAATTTGGAGTAAAAGGAATGATACTGGCAGCTCAGGGTGAGGCGTTTAATCAGGAGAATTTGCTGAAAGGTTACATGGTTTAGATCAGCAGATGGAAAGGAAAGGAGATGGAAGTTTGTGCTTTATGGTCGACTATGGTTCGTGAGTAGGAGGTGTGAGAACGTAATTATGGAATGGGCTCATAAGTCTAGGTTATTCCGTACATCCTAAAAGCGGATAAGATGTTCTATGACCTTGAGGATATGTACTATGACCTTAGCGAATGTTTAACTTGTGCAAGGTGAAGCCTGGAGCATCAAAGGCCTTCGGGCTTATTACAAACAAACCAGAGATACCTGAATGGAAGTGGGAAAACATCACCATGGACTTCATCATAAAGTTACCTATAACAAGGAAATGGGCACGATGCGATATGGGTTGTAGTTGATAGATTGACCAAATCAGCACATTTTCTAGCAATACGTGAAGATTATAGTACAGAGAAATTGGCGAGGTTGTACACCGATGAAATTGTCACGCGTCATGGAGTGCCTGTGTCGATTATTTCAGATCGTGATGCACGGTTTACATCAGTCTCTGCAAATTGTTAGAAAGACATTGGAACGTGATTGGATATGAGCACGGCTTATCACCCTCAGATAGATGGACAGAGTGAGCGTATAATTCAGACTTTGGAGGATATGTTAAGGGCGTGTGTTATAGACTTTGGTAGCAGTTGGGAAGTCCACCTACCATTAGTTGAATTCTCTTATAACAACAGTTATCACACTAGCATTCGGTGTGCTCCGTTCAAAGCACTATATGGAAGAAAATGTAGGTCACCCGTGTTATGGGCTGAAATTGGGGAAGGTAGTTTGATTCGACCTGAATTAGTGCAGGAAATGACTTGATAAGTAGTGGTTATAAAGAGAAGCTCAAAGCGGCGAGAGATCGTCAAAAGAGCTATGCTGACAACAGGCGCAAACCATTGGAATTTGTAAAAGCTTTGGAAAATGACTTCTCGGAATTCAAGCAGACAAACCAATTTCCTACATGTGTTTCTTCAATTCCCGGCATTGTTGATATGTACCTTGCCAACAAGATGAATGAAGCCGTCAAAACAGCTATTCAATTACGGTCAAACAGACTCAGAGATGAAGCTCAAGCTGAAAATGCATATTTCATCAATAAACTTGATGACAACATCAAGAAAATTATCAAAGAGCAAGTCAAAGCCCAAGTTAAGGAGCAAGTTACTAAGATTCTTCCACGAATTGAGAAGACTATAAATGAACAACTTGAAGCTAAAATACTGACTCGTTCATTCAATAAAGCTAAGACATCTCATGCTTTAGCAGCTAACCTTTCTGAACTAGAACTGAAGAAAATTCTCATAGATAAAATGGAGAGTAACAAATCAATCCACCGATATGATCATCAGAAGACTCTCTACAAAGTTGTTTGTTGATCGTGCTGATGAATCGGCTAGTTAAATCTCGGGATGAGATTTCCTAAAGGAGGGGATACTGTGACAACCGTGATTTGAGCAGGTTAGTTTATACCTTTAGAAATGGCTAAGTGTCCATTTTGTATGTTTCTTGCGTGCTATGTGTTCATTATGTAGGTTGAAGTGGTTTACGTATGTGCATGATGTCATTTTAGAGGTAAATGATTATCTTATTTTGTGTGCATATGAGTTTGGTGTTAAGTATTCCATTTGTTCACGTGTGGTGATAATGGAAATGAAAGACGTGTTGCATGCATTGCTACGTCAATTCTTGGTTTTTAAGAGTTAAGCGTTTATGAGAAGTGTAAGTTATTGGAAAGGAAGCATGTGAGTGAAATATGGAAGTTTGCAGTAAACTTTCCATAAATAGAAAGTGAAATGTGAAATGAAAAGTTATTTTTAGAAAGTTTAGTAAGTAGCGTTTATGTAAAAAGATTTACCCAAATTAGCTTAGGTTTTTGTAGAAAATTAGGGTAATGTAGATAATGATATAATTAATAAATAAATAAAAATAATAATAAAAATATATTTATTAAGGGGTGCGTCCGGTTTTAAAAGAAAAAAATTAATTGTTTTAAGTTATAGTTAAGTTAGGACTCTATTTGGTTAAGTTAAATAAAAAAAACCTAGTCATAATTTTCTTTTCTCCCTACCTTGGTGTGCCGTACAATTTTACCTCCCCAAAACCCTAAGGAGTCGAATTTTGCTAAGTGATCCAAGAGCATTCAAGAGTTGTGATTTAGGTGCTAAGAATCAAGGTAAGTGTGTTTAATCCTAGTTAATTAATGTATTCATGTAACCCTAATTATGATGGATCTAGGGTTTTAATTAAAATACAGAATGATTATGATATATTATGATTGTAGTATGCTTAGGATTGAATTAGCTGCGTATGCATGCTTGTGGTTTGGTTAGATTTGCGTTAAAACTGGATTTAGGGTTGAGCAGAATTTTGGGTCGTGTTCAACAAATGTTATCTTGGTTATAAAAATGAATATTAATATGTTTCTTGAGTCTATGAATAATCTAAAAGAGTCTACTTTCTATAAAATCTGGCCTCAAAGGTTTTTAAGGTCGGGAAGTCATTCAAATAATTTTTATACTAAACGTTATTAAAACAGTAAATACGGGTCAGAATTAGGTCATGTTTGGGAGGGTAAAACCGATATTTAAAAATATAATTAAGCTTAGCCCTTCCATAGTAGTTAAGTTCCATATGTCTATTGATAATCCTGTGAAAATTAGCCTCTAAAAGCATGTCAAAGGATTGTAGTTAGAGTGATATATTTTGGTGTGCAATCAGATCCGAATTAGGACAATTTTGAAGTTTGATTTTATTTGAGTTAGTTACATATGTAAGTAATACTTGGGAATCACAATGTAGTTAATATACTCATAAATGAACATGGGTAATTTTTGGTATAAATTATGAAGGTCAATAAGTAAGGGGTTTGAGTACGTAAATAGACACTAAAATTCTACAATTCTAATTTAATTATAAGTTGCTAGTGTAAAGTGTTAATGAGATGGTTAAGGTTGGGCATGGTGTCGGGGTGACTCATGATGGTTAGCTAAACCCTTAGACATCTATCATATGTGTGTTACATGGACTAGAGCTTTTAGGTTGGTCGCGTGTAACCGTGTTTATTTATTTGTATAGTTGCGTGTTGAGATTTGAAAGTTGAGTTTCATAGTCCCTCTTTTCATATCGCTTTTTAATTGGGATGGAAATGATGCAAATGGATTTGAAATGTTCTAATTACTGTGATTATGTTTTTTTATTTTGAAAGTGTATGGACTTTACTTAGCTATTGTAAGTTACGTGCTAAATGCTTATGTGTATTTGGATCGGGGGTAACGTTCCTACCCATTTGTTATGATATTAGATCGGGGGTAACGTTTCTACCCATGTGAAGTGATGGTTTTAATGGATCGGGGGTAACGTTCCTACCCAAGTGTTGATACTTGTTAGATCGAGGGACACGTTCTGTTCCCATGCTTGTTATGGTTACATTTACATGTTAGCTTGTATGATAGTACAATAATTGTCCTGCCATGTTTACATTAATCATAGTAATTGTTTATAAGCTTTGATTTTCGTGTCTTAAACCTATGACTCTCACCAACCTTTGTGTTGACGTTTTAAGCATCATTTTCAGGTAACCATCTTGAGGATGTTAAAGTTAGGAAGAGTGGCTAGTGAGACCGTAGGCTTGCATGCGGAGTCATTCTCCTAGAGATTTTATTTATGTCATTTGAATTGTTTGATACTTGGTTGTTATTTGATTGTTTAGACTTTTGGAGTATGTTTCCTTGTGGTATGACTTTGCTATTGTAATGCAAGACTCCTTTATCTTATGTTAGATATTGTCATGACACATTATGTCTCATTTGTTTATCTATTTCATTTAGTTCTCTCTATTGTTGACACTATTGTGTTGTGATGATATCCATGATGTTACGCATCGTGTTTCCGCCTAGGCGGGGTGTGACGAAACACTCCTACAGTGACAAAAAGACGTTTGTTGGAGGTTCATGGAGCGATAGTGAAGAAGAAGATCTCAAGAAGGACGAGATTTGTATCATGGGACATGAATCTAACTAGGTACATTTTGATTCTCTTTACTATAGTAGTTCTTCTTTAGATGATGAAACCTTGCATAATGAATATAACAAACAAAGCAAAATTAGTCTTAAGGTCATTAACAAAAACAAACTTCTAGACAATGAGATTGTACTAAAAGAAAAGATAAAATTGCTAGAAAAGGATAAAGAAATTGACGTAGGATGCAAATCTTGTTTAGATCTTCGTATTGAAACGACTCTCTTGCATCTAAGCTTGCTAAATTTAAAAATATTCCTCATTGTCTATGTAACACCCCCAAATCGATTCGCAGCGGAGTAATATGTCTGGGAGCGTTACATCATAGATCAATAGCACAAGATATGAGAACGACCTCTATATTAGTCGTTTGAAAACTGATACATTGGAATAACTGAAATTGTTTGTTACAAAAGCACAACGGCTTAACATGTTCACATGTAAATGTAAAGATTTTTAAACATAACAAATATCCCTAAAATGTAATGCTTCTAAATCTTTATGAAATGACATCCAAAATAACGACCACCAATGTATCCTTGACTTGCACCTTATTGACCTAAGAAAATCATGCTTTAAAACGTCAACATAAAGTTGGTGAATTTACATGTTTATGTAAATATAATGTAGGACCGCAAGACTTCCAAATGTATGATAATGGAACAGATGTAATTGCGTTTCCCTAAGCTCATGACACTGAAGCTCGACATGTATTAATTGCAATATAAATTGCCTACATTGCCCTTGATGATGTTCTAACCCGCAACATTCCAAATCCAACATGGTATACGTTCATTTTTCGTGAAACTGGCACAGTGAGCGCTACTCACCCGAACGGGGAGGTCAATCCTAAATACATCTATTTATAACATTCATGCTTACTCGATAATTGACAGTTCATGATAATGGGCTCAGTGGGTTATCGCTACTTAGGCAAACACGTAATCATGTTAAAATGTACACTTGCATCTAATTTGTAAAACAATGCATGTTTCTCACCCCAGAAGTTATAAATCATTGTAATCGTAAAAACATGGGGCTATGAACTCACCTTGAGTGAATGAGCAACAATGTAAATCACAGAATGAAAATGCGTCACGTAAATGTCTGAATGCAACCTAATTAATTATAGGTCCTATGAGTACTTAGTACTTTGAATAACTAATACCATATATAATTTTATATAGCTACATAACCATCTAATTGTAATTGAAAAATAATATTTATAAAGTTAAAATGTTTTTAAATATTACCTTATAAAAAATGTCGTAACTTTCTTGTTTTAAGTCCGTTTAGTACGTTCTTTATGTCCACGGTTTCGTATTAAAAAGATGTATCAAAAAATTACATTTTAATATTTTTAACTCACTGATGAACAGTAGTTTTCACTGTTCATGATTAGTTATAAAATTATTTTATAAATTTAATTATCGAAATCTTTTGAAAGTCATAACTTATTCGTTTTAATTTCGTTTTTTGTGATTCTTTTGAGCACGTCCTCGTAATTAAAAATTCTATCTAAATAAAATATTTTTCAAAAAGTTTCTGTAACAAACAGTAATTTATTTTTATAAAAGTATTTACTATCGTAAACATGCAAATGGCGTAACTTCTTCGTTATTGATCGGATTTTTGAGTTTTTTATATGCTTACGATCCTCATGACATGTAGTATTTTAATAAAATATAAAATAAATGTTTTATTTTCGAATTTCAAACAGAAGGTTTGAGGTTTTTACATAAAAACTGTTTAAACTTACTTTTATAAACTTTTTGGCATCAATGTATTATTACAAGTCCTCTACCATATTTTTATACCACAAGTCTTATATATTTTAAGTCCTCTAGTCCATCATTTTTCCAAGAATAACAAGTTCTTACATTTATTTACTTATAAACTTTAATAAATAAACTTTTAAACAATTAATTTATATATACTTTTATAAATTAATCCACACTAGTATAATGTATATACTTTCATTCCAACAAGTTTTTAACATCAATATAACATATGAAAGAGTATTTCAAACCTCAAGAGTAATAATCCACTTTACATCTTAATATATTTCCTAGATGGTGATTTACTACATAGACATTATATACACATAAAATCACAAATATAAAGAGTGTAGGATTTTTAGATGACCTTAAGATGATGTATGATGAAGAGAAACAAGTTCTAAACCCTAGTGTAGACTCAAAACTCAAGATTCCAAGACTAGAAAACCCTAATCTTCCAAGAAACCCTAATCTTGAACTTTCTTGATTAAACCCTTGTAAATGCTAAACCAAGCCTTCAATACACCTTAGAATATCTTAGATATGATACTAGAACACTTGAATACTTGGTAAGAAAAATTGTATGGATGTTTCTTATGGTTGTTTTTCTTGCCATAGCTAGGGAGACCACAAGGAGAGAATTGTGTGAAGGTTTTGGTTAAGGAAAATATATATGTGTGTTATCTTACTAGTATGCATGTATTTATATACCAAGAGCTAGTCAAATACACTATTAAAAAGTCCAAGACTTAGAATTACAAAGGAGGGGGGGCGGTTGGATAAGATGAGTGAAACAAGTTGGGCTTGGTCAAGAATACTAGCCATGGTACTAGGTATAATGAGTCCTAGTTTGTATAAGTACTTGGTTGGTTACATTGTGTGCTCTTGGTTCCCTTTTGTGTAGGTTATGCCCGAAATTTGAGGGGGTGGGGGAGGACTAGATGAGTGTTGGATATTTTGTGTTGAAATCCTAGTAATACTTGAAGTTTTAAGATGTATAGGTTAAGTATAAAGAGTATACTTGTAATGTGTAGGTTTTGGTTTGGTTATTATAAGTATAATACGGCTAGAAAGATAAATATGGGTGAAGTTTTATAAACTTTGAGTATTAGTTATAATAATGGGTATTTGTTGAAGCGTTGATTAGTTTTGGTGGTTCTATGAATGCCTAAATGTATTTTATCGCGAAACGTAAACACTTTACGTAACCAATAAAAATAAAATGTGCAAAGTTAATAATTATCCTCTAAATAATTATCTAACACTTCCTTGACTTAAACCTTTAATTGTTCGATGCCCGTTTACGTTGAATGATAATTTTTAGCTTACGCGATTTAACCATATGACGAAAATTAAAAGCAACGCGTACAAGACTAAAAATAAATAGTGAAATAAATGACGTCGTAAAATGACCTGAAAACACGGGGTGTTATAGTCTTCCCCCCTTAAATGAGCCTTGTCCTCAAGGCTTAAGACGCAACACTTGACGACGGTGCGTTTTTTTTGAAGAGATGTGGATATTTCTTCCCAAATTGATCCTCACGTTCCCATGTGAACTCAGGACCTCTACTAGAGTTCCATCGAACCTTGACAATTGGGATAGGCCTTTTCTTTAACCATTTGACTTCTCGATCAATGATTTCTATGGGTTCCTCCACAAAATGGAGCTTATCATCAATATGAATTCCATCCAACGGAACGTCTAATGGTTCGTTGAAATAACACTTCTTTAAGTTGGATACATGAAACGTCCTATGAACCCTGCTCAAATCTTGAGGAAGCTCAAGCTTGTAAGCAATGGATCCAACCTTTTCCAACACCTTGAATGGTCCAACATACCTGGGGTTTAACTTCCCCTATTTGCAAAAATGTACGACCCTTTCCAAGGTGAAACCTTAAGCATAACTCTATCTACAACTTGAAATTATATAGGCTTACGCTTCAAATCGGCGTAACTCTTTTTTCGATCATGAGAGGCTTGAATCCTTTGTTTGATATGGATTATCTTCTCGGTTGTCTCTTGAACTATTTCTGGACCGGTGAGTTTAACTTCTCCAACCTCGGCCCAGCAAACAGGTGAATGACACTTTCGACCGTAAAGGGCTTTAAATGGTGCAGCCTTGATGCTGGCGTAGTAACTATTGTTATATGAAAACTCAACTAATGGCAAATGTTTAACCCAACCCTTTCTAAAGTCGATCACACAAGCACGCATCATATCATTGAGAGTTTAAATAGTCCTCTCGCTTTGTCCGTTGATCTCTAGATGATATGCAGTTCTCATAGCCAATGTACTACCAAAACCCTTCTGAAGTGACCTCCAAAAATTTGATGTGAATCTACCGTCATAATCAAAAATGATTGAGATGGATATTCCATGCCTCGTAACTACCTCCTTTAGGTACATTCTCACCAATTTCTCCATGGGATTAGTTTCCTCATAGGTAAGAAGAGTGCAGACTTAGTGAGTCGATCAACAATCACCCAGTTGGTGTCATAACCTTGTGACGACTTAGGACGCTTTGTGACAAAATCCATAGTGATATTATCCTACTTCTATTGAGGTATCTCGGGTTTCACCAACAAACCCGATTGCCTTTGGTGTTTAGCCTTGACCTTAGCACATGTCAAATATTTGCGAACAAAGGTGGCGATGTCGGCCTTCATATTGGGCCACTAATATAGCTTCTTCATGTCTTGATACATCTTGTCAGAACCCGGATGGATAAAGTATTTTCACTTGTGGGACTCGTGCATGATCACAGTCCTTAAATCACTATAACATGGTAACCAACTCCTGCCATTTAAGCATAGAGTTCTGTCGGAGCGAGGTTTCAACTTTTCCTTTGGTATATCCTTCCTGATCATACCTCCTACGTTTTACTTTTTGAAGTTCACTGGTTTATGTGCCTCTATTTAAGCTTCCAGAATTTGTTTGGGGAGATTCAAACAAATAGTCATGACTAAGGCTCAAACCTGTAATGGCTTATTCCGTTCTTTACGGCTTAAGGCATCGGCCACTATGTTTGCTTTCCTCGGGTGGTGGTATGTGCTTAAATACACATACCTTTATCTCAATAAAACGAGCTTAAATGACCAAAAATGGACATATAATGCCAAAAATATGCTTGTTTTGTGTTGTGTACTGTGCAGGTATCGGATATCAACAAAAAGACAAAAAACAAGGCAAAAATCAGACAAAACCGAGCATGAGATTGTAAAGAAAAGCCGAAGCCGAGCACATTTTACAAACCGACCCAAATAATAATAAAAAGAATCGGCCCAAGAAAGAAGCCCAAATAAGGACTTAACGACTGTTAGTATCCACACTAGAAACATATCACATCGTTAGTCCTCAAGCTATGACATCGTTAGTCCCTACACTAACGCCCGTTACTCGCTTCATCTTCATTTGAAAGTATAATAAAATATGAGCAAAAAATGGCGCATTGAATGGTCAAGGTCAAAGCAATTAATGTGTAGTTTCAAATTAAATAGGAAATGTCAAAGCAATAAATGGGCGGTTTTAAGTTGATTGGCTGTGATTATTGCTTTCCATAAGCAATTTTAGAAGGTTTTGAAGGTGATTGATAGTTTTTCCTCACAAGATGCACAACATTCCCCTATAAATAGGGATGAAAATCACACATTGAAAATCATCTAGGAGTAGGGTAGCTCTGTTTTAAGTTATTTAGAGTTTCCTGTAATTTACTCTTATGTCTTTTCCTGCATTTCTTTGTTCTTAAGCTTTTATGTAATCAAGTGATTTGGAAGCAAGCAATGATATGGGTTTATTGGATTAAAAGTTCCATTTATATTCAAGTAAGTGTTTTTATTTAGTTATTTTCTAAGCTTTCCAAATATTTTGGCATCTTTATTTTATGAGCTCTTTTCTTTTATTCCATCAACTTTTATAAAAGATCGTTGTCGTTTCTTTTATTTACTATCATCGTTTGTTTAACTTTGCGAAAAAAATATATATATCGTCTCGACATCATCTCTTCGGTTTATTCCACTTTCGTAGATGTGGCATATTTAGAAATAGAAGAATCTCTTATCTTGATTTCATTTTATTTTTGTTTTGAGATTGGCAGATTCACAAGGCAATAGGGAATAGCGGCGATTTACTCATTTTTGTCCTATTAGACTTTTTGATTTATTTAGATTAGGTTATAATATCATGTTAAAAGGAGCAGCAGATTCAAATCTATCTTTCCATCTCAATTCATTATTTTTGTAGTATCATTTTAAAGTTTATAAACATCTAGTCATTAGATTTATGTCATTCCGAACATGTTACGGGTATCTTCTTACACTCTTCTATTTTTAATTATTTCTAGTTTCATATAATATCGTTATTTATTTGCTATGTTTAGGTGAATGATGTTTAGATCTATTTTTATGTCATTTTGCTTTATTAAGATGTTTAATCCTCTTTAGCTCGTTTTAGCTAGATACTGCTTTAGGCCCCTTTAGTAGCATTTTTAGGATCTTTGACTTTTGCATGTTTCGTATTTTATTTTTAGAAATTAGTTGCCTTTGCCTTAATTGTTAGCTTTCCTTTATATGTTTTTTGCATTTATTTGTAGTGTAACACCCCCAAAATGGGTCGCGGCAGAATATAGGTTTGGGAGCGTTACTTCATAATACCATTGCACAAGATATGAGAACGACCTTTAAAAGTGTCGTTTAAAACCGATACATTGGATTTAGCAAAGTGTTTGTTACAAAATCCCAAAGCTATACTTGTTCATTGTTAAATTATACAAAGATTCTAGTTTGAAAACAAACGTTTTCCCCAAATATGTAATGCAACCAAATCTTTAATTATTGACTTCCAAAATAACGACCACCAATATATCCCTTGCACCTTGTGCCTTACAGAACTCCTGAAAAACATGCTTTAAAACATCAACAATAATGTTGGTGAATTCATAGGTTTGTAAAATGTATGAGTGTATGACCGCAATTGTTTAAAGTGTGTATTGAATGGTATACAATATCCAAAACAGTAAGTATTGCATGGTATAGAATATTCAAAACAGTAAGTATTGCATGTAATACAATATCTAAAACAGTAAGTATTGCATGGTATACAATATTTAAAACAGTAAGTATTGCATGGAATACAAAATTTAAAACAGTAAGTATTGCATGATATACAATATTCAAAACAGTAAGTATTGCATGGTATGCAATATCCAAAGTTGTAAGTATTTCAAAGTTACTTGCGTCCCATTTGTAAAACAAAGCATGCTCTCACCCCAAAAATATATTTAAAACCAGTAAAACATGGGGCTATGAACTCACCTCGAGTGAGTTAATCAATAATATACTTCACAAGTTAAAAATTAGTCATGTAAATCGTCAGATGCAACCTATTTAATTTAAGGCCGTATAAGTACTAAACATGATAACTAACATCTACCATATATAATTCTACATAGCTACACCACCATCTAATTGTTTTAGTGAAATTGCGTTTACAAAGTAAAAACGTTTATAAATGACTCTTTAGTAAAAACGACGTAACTTTCGCGTTTTAAGCCCAATTTTGACGTTTCTTATGCCCACGCTTTCGTATTAGGACGAGTTCTCAAAATTTGACATTTTCAAAAATTTGGACCTACTTGTGAACTGTAACTTTTACTGTTCGCACCAGATCATATATTTATTTATATAGTTTTTGTTATCATAAACTCGTAAACGTGCGTATTTTCTTCGTTATAGCTCCGTTTTAGCTATTCTTTCGAGCACGTTCTCGTACTTGGAAAGTTCTATTGATTTATGAGGTTTACAAGTTAAAATTTTGTCTTGATAGTAACTTTTATGAAATTGTTTTTATAAAAGTATTTATTGTCGTTACTCGCGAAATTCATAACTCTTTTGTTATTTGTTGAAAATTGTCGATTTATCCATTTTGAATCTAAAAATTAGGTACATCTGTGAAAAATACTAAACTTTCTGTTTTAGAAGTAGTTTAAAATAGCTTTTATAAAAAAAAAAAAAAAAAAAAAAAAAAATAAAAAAGTTTATTTTTATTTTATAAAACTGGTATTAACGTAAATCGTATTTTTATCGTATCTTTTTCGTTATTAATCCGTTTTTTAAGTTTCTTACTTTTTTGGAATCGTCATGAGGTGTACTATATTTATAAAACATGATAGGGCGGTCACCAAGGTCGAACCAAAACAGCCCCTTTGGCATCAATGTGTACACTTGTTTATATAGTTTGTTTTATATACTTTTCTATTTAGTAATTTACCACAAGTCTTCCACATCACTTTATATCATAAGTAATATATATAATAAAGTCCATTTGTCCACCATTTGTCCAATTGTCCAAGATATCAAGATTTAACAAGTCATTAATATCACATGAAAACCTAAACTTTCCTTAAGTAACTTTTAACTACAAGTTTATACTTGAACTTTTTATACTTAAATCAACAAGGTACAACACTTGTATATCCATTTTATCATCTTATTACCAACAACATATCATAAGTAAAAGTGTACAAATCCATGATTTCAAGTAAAAATTCATTTCACATGTTTAAAAGCATCCTAATGGTGATCTTGCTATGTAAACATCATATATACATATAATCATGAAAATGAAAAGTTAAGGGTTCTTAGGTAACCTTATGATAATGTATGATGATGAGAAAACACAATCTAAACCCTTGTTTAGATTACCAACCCAAGCTTACAAGATTTGAAACCCTAATTAACCAAGAAAACCCTAATCTTCCTTTTCTTGCTTCCACACTTGCAAACCTTTAACCAACCTTTCAAAACACCTTAGGACATCTTAGATATTATGTAGGTATGTGTGTAATTGTTGTAGAAAAATTTTGTATGGATTGTTTATATGGGGGTTTTGAGCCGTGGCCTAGCAAGAGAGAAAAGGGAGAGATTTTTGATTTTTGCTAAGTGTTGAGACTTGTATGAATGATATCTCTTGTATACACTCTTTCTTATATTACTTAGGCTAGTCAAGGAGACATATTGAGGGTTTTAAGGGGTCTTTGGTCAAGGAAATGTTAGTCATGGTCAAGGAAACAAAGGTTTTAATTAGTTGTGTTGTACATACAAGTTGTAAAGAATTTTTGGTGATATTTCTTGCACATTTAGCTACAAATCCGGCCATGGTATGATATTTATGATAATATTATGTAACTTTTATGTATTGGGTATAAAAGTGGGTATTTGTTGAAGCGTAGAAAAGTTTTGGTGGTTCCGGGTATGCCTAAACGTATTTTATCGCGAAACGTAGCCAATTTACGTAACCAATAAAAATAAAAAGGAACAAAGACCATAATTATTCTCAAAATATTATTTAATACTTTCTAAATGTAAACATTTAATTGTTTGACGCCCGTTTACATTGAATGATCATTTTTAGCTTACGCGATTTAACTTAACGATTACGATTAAAAGCAAACGCGTACAATACTAAAAGTACACAGTGAATTTATTGATGATGTAAATGACCCTAAAACACGGGGTGTTATATGTAGAATAGAAAACAAATCAAACCTTCAACTATTCAAAATCCCGATCACAAACTTCAGCAAAAAGTTCAATTCACGCCTCGTCGGAACATAAACGACTCGGGAAACGACTAAAAAGGGTTACTTTTGAAATCGATACTTCCAGAATTATATTATATTTGTGAGTTGGTTTATCGCTTTGGTTAGAAGCGATTTGCTGATTTACCTATATTATATAAATATATACTATTAACACGATCAGGTGGTAACGTATTTCACAATCGTAATCGCTGAGAAACTCTAACCAACGACGTTGCCTCATGTTCAGCTCCTTTTGATCAAGAATGTGCTGTAAACTCTTGTGATCTATGAATACCGTACACTTGGTTCCACACAAATAGTGTCTCCAAATTTTTAGAGCAAACACTGCCGATCCAAGTTCTAAATCATGAGTCATATAATTTTTCTCATGAATTTTTAATTGGCGTGATGCATAAGCAATTACTTTCTCTCTTTGCATTAATACATCACTCAATCCCTTATGCGAAGCATCGCAATAAACTATAAAATCCTCGCTTTCTTTAGGTAGAGCCAGAGTCAGCGTACTGCACAACTTCTGCTTTATTAACTGGAAGACAGCTTCCTCCTTGTCACCCCAATCAAACTTAACTCCATTCTGAGTAAGCTTGGTCATTGACTTGGCGATCTTCTAAAATCCTTCAATGAATCTTCGGTAATACACAGCAAGAACTAAAAATTAATGAATCTTCGTTGGTGTTTTAGGAGATGCCTAATATTTTATGGATTCGATCTTGGCGGGACCCACGTGAATGCCTTGACTATCAATTATGTGGCCGAGAAATTGTACCTAGCGAATCTAAAATTCACATTTAGAGAATTTAGCATACAACTCCTCTCTCTTAAGCAATTCCAGAATTACCTTAATATGTTCTTCATGTTCCTTCTTTTTCTTTGAATAGATAAGGATATCGTCAATAAAGACAATCACAAACTTATCCAAATATGGCTTGCACACCCGATTCATGAAATCCATAAATACCGCCAGTACGTTCGTCAAACCAAATGGCATAACTTGGAACTCGTAATGACCTTATTGAGTTCTGAATGCTGTCTTTGGAATATCTTCTTCACGTACCGGAAGCTGGTGATAACCTAATCGCAAGTCTATCTTAGAATAAACGATGGATCCTGGTAGTTGATCAAATAAATCGTCGATCTATGGGAGTGGATAACGATTCTTCACCGTCAGCTTGTTTAGTTCTTAGTAGTCGATTCACATTTGAAATGATCCATCCTTCTTCTTGAAAACAAGACCGGAGCTCCCAAAGGTGAGGAACTTGGCCTTATGAAGCCTTTGTCGGAAAGCTCCTGGAGTTGGTATAACAATTCCTTCATTTTAGATGGAGCTAAACGGTAAGGTGCTCGTGCTACAGGTGCAACACCAGGTATCAGATCAATCTAAAATTCCACCTGTCAAGTCGGTGGAAGACCCGACAAGTCCTCGGGAAATACTTCAGGAAAATCTTGAATGATTGGTACGTCCTCAAGTCGCTTCCCCTCTGACTTGTCTTCAGTCTTCTTTGTAGTAACATGTGCCAAAAAACATGACATCCTTTTAGCATGTACTTCTGCATTTTAGTGCACGAGATGATGTTCATTCGAGTCTTGTTTTCCCGGTCGCTTCTGTCACCACGAACAATCAACGTTTCATTTACCTAGGGAATACGAACGATTTTCTCGGCATAAACAATGACATCATTTTACTTTGCCAACCAATCCATACCAATTATGATGTCAAAACTACCAAGTTCTACGGGCATTAAGTCAATGTTGAAGGGATGATTTACTAAGTTTAATCTACAACCCCGAATGATAGTGTTTATCCGAATTATTTTCCCGTCAGCTAGTTCAACATCGTAATAATGGTCTAGTGTAGTTGGCGTGATATCAATTTGGGAGCTAAATGCAGTAGACACAAAACTCCTATCGGCGCCAGTATCAAATAGGATATAAGCATAGCAGTTGTTTAGAAGGAACGTACCCGTAACGACATTTAAGTCCGGGTTTGTCCCTGCTTTGCCCACCACATATACTTTTACTTGAGCATTGCCATTTCCAACTTGATTACCACGGTTATTGTTCTTCAGCTTGGGCATTCTCTCTTAAAATGCCCCTGAGAACCACATTCATAGCAACCGTTACCCCTCTGATTAGCCCTAGTGGTTCTCTGATTGTTACCAGTGCTAGCATTTCTAGAACTCATGCAATCACAGGCTAAGTGGCAAACCTTGTTGCACTTCGGTGCACATGGACCATTATGATGGTAGTTGCACTTGGAACATTTTGGCAGAGATCCACCTTACTCCCTTTTATCACTAGGCCCAGCAGTGTAGGCCCTGCCAGTGTTCTGCCTCTTGTTTTGTTGTTGTTGGTTCTGATTGTTCCTTGAAGTGTCCTCAAACTTCCGTTTATTCTTAGTTTGGCATTTAGCATAAGTGATGATCTTCTTATCCATTAGCTTAGTTGCAAACTCAACTGCATCCTGCATTGTCTTCAGCTTAGACGCCATTACACTCCCATGTATCATGTCGGGAAGACCACCGACATACTTTTCAATCTTATCAGACTCTTCGAGAAACATCCTCTCGCACAACAAAGCCAACTCCTAAAAGCGTTGGGTATAACTTACCAAGTCAGTACCCTTCACTTTCAACTCCCAGAACTCCATCTCTAATTTCTTGATCTCATTTCGAGGGCAGTACTTAGCAATCATAATTTTTATAAGTGTGTTCCAAGGCACAATGTAAGCGGCATCATGACCAAATGTCTTGACATGGGATTTCCACCATGTTAAGGAAACACCATGAAGGGTCCAAGTAGCAAACTTAACTTGGTTCTCGACTGCACATTTACTGATATTGAAGACAGTCTCCATTATTTCAAACCATTGAGTTAGACCAACAACTCCTTCAGTACCCTTAAAGTTCATGGGTTAACATTTGAGAAAGTCAGTGTAGGTGCACTCACGAGTAGGGCGCACAGGTCTTGTAATACCACTTTTAGAACCTTGGCTTCCATCGCCATTGAGGTTATTGTTTCTTTGAATTTCATGCTCAGCCATAGTATTAGCCACGCCTTAGGATATCAATGCCCTGATAGTAGCATCAATCATTGGGGTGGTGGCAGTGGCAGTGGCGGGGGTGGTTCTGGTTCTAGGTGCTCTTCTTGGAGGCATTTTCTTCAAATTTTAAGAAAATATAATACAAGTTAGATTTCATACAATCATAACCGCGAGATGACATATACATAATAAATAAAGTGAGATCACAACACAAGAGAGGTATATAGTAAACTTTGAGATCACATTGACATGACATAATAAATCCATTTCATATATAATCTGGAAAACATACATGACCGGTTCGGTTACAAAATGATTACTACCATTAGGTGATAAGATGAAAATAAAACCTGGAGCCCTGTTAGCCGAGAGTTACCCATAATACTTAGTAGGCTATACAAAATAGCTAATCACATGGTACAATCTAAAAAGAACTGTTAGTATCCTCTGGTGCAACATCTCTAGTGCGCTAAAACTCTCTGAAGCGGTCATGCTCGTGCTGAATGTGCTAAGTCAGCCTATCACTGTCCTTGATCCTCTATCTCTATAGTACAACAACTTGAGTCTGTAATGCTCTCACCTGAGTCAGTTCCTCTAGAAGCTATGTCTGTCATATGCGGTCTGCTGCCCGTAACTCTCCGTTCTTAGTCTGGAGTGCTGAGACCGTAGTATGTAATGTCATAACCTCAGAATGTGTCGTATGGCTGTCATCCATAGATTGTGCCCATGCCTCTCAGGCAACCCTAGCCTCTCTTTTAACAAGTAAAGCAGTGTTGGCATGATAGCGCATATCTCTGCGTAGCATATTAAGCTTACCGTTCATCAAAGATCGATCACTCTGTGCATCGTCAAGTCTCCCATAAATATCATTTGTATCTTGTCTGACAATAGTGACAAAATCTGTCACCCTCTGACTCAACTCTGCCAAAGTAGTCAGTGGTATCTTCTTTGCAGCCTCAGCTGGGTCTACCCAGACATTAGTAATCCCGTAACCTACCTCTCTATCTAGGTCATGTCTAATCTCAGCATCCAGAGTGCCAATAAAACCATAATCTGCTCTAAAACCTCTAGTAGACCTAGCAGGAGCAACATAAGAACACTTCCTGACCTCAAATTTGGGACCGAAAGCAATGCAAAACCTCTTCCGAGGTGGGAACATAGCCTCGGGAACATCCGCTCTACAGTCAGTAGAGGGTAAAGTTAGAGGTAATGATGATGTAGGTAATGGTATGTGTAAGATTGGTGGTGTCCTTGATCGAGGTGCTAGGATGTAGGTGGACGATGCGGCAGCTCTTATCAGAACCATGGATGCTCTAGTGTATGGAAGTATGATAGGTCATGGTAATGGTAGTGGTAAGGATAAAGGTAATGGTAGTGGTGATGCAATCCTCAATCGGATCCCGGCTGCCCTATAGCCCAAAGGTGCCTCAGTGTAAGTAGGGCAAGTAGTAGGTGGTGATGGTATAGGAAATGGTGGTGAGGGTGTCCGAGGAAGTGGTGATGATAATGAGGTGAGTGGTGATGGTGGCGGAGTAGGTATGGCAAAAAATTTGTCAACCTCTGCCTCAGACGGAAATGGTACAGGTGTTTGAGCTCGGATGGACATCCTGGCAGTGGTACGATATGCGGGTGGTGGTGGTGATGTCGCCGCAGACTCATCAGTCTCGAATGGCTCTGTCTCCTCAGCGGAGGGGACAAGGTCTACAACTGGAGAAGCAATAGTAGTAAAGTCGGCCAGAGCTAGGTGCTCCTCCCCCTCCTCCTCATCCTCATCCTCCTCAAAGCCCTCCTCCTCGTCCTCGTCGTCAGCATCATCCCTTGACGAGTCATCATCATCATCATCATCTCCTCCGTCAGTTGGATAGTCCATGGGACCATCCTCTGACTCATCCTCTGGATCCTCCTCCAGATCTGAATCGACAATGTAGCCCGAAGATAAGGCCATGGGTGAATCAGCAGCAACATAAGACTGATCCTCAACGGGAACCTCCTCATCAGATGGGGCCAAGTACTTAGTGTACTCTGGTCCTGGCATGTAATCCGGCGAGAGCGGTGCCTGCTCTGGCTCCTCAAGGCCATGCACGTAGTCTAGAGACGGTAGGTCTACCGGATGCATAGGGAGTCCATCGTATCCGTATACGACGACTCCTAGAGAACCTACGTTAGATGGCTCCTCGTAATCTCTCGAGATGGATATATAAGTAATAACAAAAGTATATTACAACATTTATATCAATCATTCGTCTGATGACATGACTGTATTTGTGACAACAAAAGTAGCTTATATAAGTATCAATATAAGACCTTTATTGTAATACACATAGTATGTTAAACCATGATCTAGCCATCTAGGATATAATAACACTGATTGAAACACGCAGCGGAATAATAAAGATCACAATCAATGTTATGAACAAGGTTTACTTTATTCATAAAACACTAATAAACTAACTAGTACATAGATGATTCATGACTCATCTATGACTATCTATTACTATTACATGACACACACTTTGATATTAGACGACTCTCATTGAGAGCTCTATATTTTTGGATGATCAATACTAGACGCCTACCCCTCTTTATATACTAGAGGGGTTAGGGTTTACAAGACAAGATAAGATCAATTAAAATTAGGAAACTATAAATCAGCATTAAATACTATTTGACTAATCTTCAATCAGCATTAATGTTGATCTTTATCTTTTAGCTGTGCATTAAATACTGTTTGACTAATCTTCAATCAGCATTAATGTTATTCCAGCTTTGTCTTGTAGGTCCTCCATCTTTAATATGTTTTGTCATAATCAACTCAAAGTATAATTCCCAACAATCTTCCCCTAGTTGATAATGACAAAACCAATAAGCACAAGCTTCCCCTGAAGCTAATATAGATGAAGAACTTCCCCTGAATCCATGCACTCTTCCCCTTTTTGTCATAATCAAATAGGAGTGCATGTAGATGGTAAATAAACAATAAGCTTCCCCTTAACATGTTTACCATCTCTTGAATCATGGACTTAGTAGGCTCCAAGCAGCAAATTATCAATGAAGAAAAATGAGTATTACCAATTTGTTGAAGAAGTAGAATCTCCCAAGCTTGTGTCTTATGTCTTGCACTATCCACGTGACATCGAACTTATACCAAGACCAAAATATAAGTAGATCGCAATCTCTTGACAAAATCCTCATCTTCTATATGAGACACTGAGCACAACAACGTAACTCCTTAAAGTGATAGCAAATGTACGTAGTAAGCATCATAAGGTAGATCGTACACCTTTGCTAGATTCATCAAGTCTTCGTCAACACCATTTAAGCACAAACAAGTTACCTCAAAATGTTGTAAGCCATTTGAGATATAATAAGACACGCACCTGTGAAAATCAACCACAACATCATATAAGTAATAACCAATCTTCTTCAAAATAATCACCAAAAATGAGCCATAATTTCATCACTGTTCAAGATCCAAATGCGTCCGTGTTGGCTTCAAATAGTAATTATTAATGAGAAACATCTAAGTGCAATAACATCATCCTCTCTTATGTGACTGCTGCCTCATCCGGCGATCTGCTTGTAGTCCTTATTTGTACCGTTGCCTCACTTCGGCGATCTACGAACAAAAAGGGTACCCTTGTCACATAATTGATTTAAAAAGCCATTGCATCAAATGTCTTCACAATACTTTCCACAACAAGCCATCATTATTCAAGATCCAAACGCATCCAATAAACTAAAAAGTGTGTGTCATCCGATATCGGCCAATGCTAGCAGAATTAACCAAGTAACACTAGCAGACTTAACATCACCAAATCAAATCAGCAACACTTTTTCTGTCCCAAAGCTGTTGCTAAAGCTGCTGTTAGCGACAAATAATCTGTCACTGTTCTGTCGCTAAAGCGTCACAAATCTGAGGTCTCCTTCCTCCCATAGCCACATAGTCACAAGGTCGTTGCTGGAACTGTCACTAATCCTGACAGAATTAACTTAATACACCCAGTACTAACCGATTTGAACAAGCAGAACTAACCATGGACGACCAGTATTAATCGTGATTATAACCAGTACTAACCACTCATCATCTAGCAGCATAAAAATTTGAACACAAGCAGAATATATCAAACAGAACCATTTAGCAGCCCACGAATCTATACCATAATGACTTCCAATAAATCAGGAGCTATTCAAAGCACGTCCAAAGATATAGAGCACAAATATAGGAGTCAAAAAGCAATTCCTATAAATTAGGAGTTCCATCAGCAGCCCAAAAATAGTCACGTATTACCTGCTGTTGACAACGATTGATTTAGTTGCAAGTGGATTCATTCATCACGCACCATATGCTACTTCAAAACACACGACCATGCAAACCATATCTTCTCTTTTATTGAATTCACCAAAACCAAAAAATAAAACACAACAAAAACCTTGTACAAATCCTAGATATCAAGAGCAACCTGCTCTGATACCAATTGTTAAACCACGATCTAGCCATCTAGGATATAATAACACTGATTGAAACACGCAGCGGAATAATAAAGATCACAATCAATGTTATGAACAAGGTTTACTTTATTCATAAAACACTAATAAACTAACTAGTACATAGATGATTCATGACTCATCTATGACTATCTATTACTATTACATGACACACACTTTGATATTAGACGACTCTCATTGAGAGCTCTATATTTCTGGATGATCAATACTAGACGCCTACCCCTCTTTATATACTAGAGGGGTTAGGGTTTACAAGACAAGATAAGATCAATTAAAATTAGGAAACTATAAATCAGCATTAAATACTATTTGACTAATCTTCAATCAGCATTAATGTTGATCTTTATCTTTTAGCTGAGCATTAAATACTGTTTGACTAATCTTCAATCAGCATTAATGTTATTCCAGCTTTGTCTTGTAGGTCCTCCATCTTTAATATGTTTTGTCATAATCAACTCAAAGTATAATTCCCAACATAGTATATTATAACATTTATATCAATCATGACAGCATCTAGTCTAACCAACTAATGCAAACAAATGTTTGTATGTCCCGTGAAAACCTCTTTGTATGATGCAATGTTTGACAACGGTTGTAGTCTAAGTAAAACATTTGACCTGGTTCTCTATAACCTTGGCTCTAGATACCAATCTGTAACACCCCTAAATCGGGTCGCAGTGGAATAATGTGTCCAAGAGCGTTACATCATAGATAAATAGCACAAGATATGAGAACGACCTCCATATGAGTCGTTTGAAAACTGATACATTGGAATAACTAAAATTGTTTGTTACAAAAGAACAACGGCTTAACATGTTCACATGTAAATGTAAAGATTTTTAAACATAACAAATATCCCCAAAATGTAATGCTTCTAAATCTTTATGCAATGACATCCAAAATAACGACCACCAATGTATCCTTGACTTGCACATTATTGACCGGAGAAAAAAATGCTTTAAAACGTCAACATAAAGTTGGTGAATTCACAGGTTTATGTAAATATAATGTAGGGCCGCAAGACTTCCAAATGTATGATAATGCAACAGATTCAAACATCACAAAATGCAATTACGTTTTCCTAAGCTCATGACACAGAAGCTCGACATGTATGAATTGCAATATAAATTGCCTACATTGCCCTTGATGATGTTCTAACCCGCAACATCCCAAATCCGACATGGTATAAGTTCGTTGTCCGGTAAACTGGAACAGTGAGCGCTACTCACCCAAACAGGGAGGTCAATCCCAAATAGATCTATTTATAACATTTGCGCTTACTCAGTAATTGATAGTTCATGATAATGTGCTCAGTGGGTTATCGCTACTTAGGCAAATATGTAATCATGCTAAAATGTACACTTGCGTCCTATTTGTAAAATAATGCATGTTTCTCACCCCAAAAGTTATAAATCATTGTAATCATAAAAACATGGGGCTATGAACTCACCTTGAGTGAATGAGCAACAATGTAAATCACAGAATGAAAATGCGTCACGTAAATGTCCGAATGCAACCTAATTAATTATAGGTCATATGAGTACTTAGTACTTTGAATAACTAATATCATATATAATTTTATATAGCTACATCACCATCTAATTGTAATTGAGAAATAATATTTAAAAAGTTAAAATGTTTATAAATATTACCTTAGTGAAAATGTCGTAACTTTCTCGTTTTAAGTCCGTTTTGTATGTTTTTTATGTCTACGATTTCGTATTAAGAAGATGTATCAAAATATTACATTTTAATATTTTTAACTCACTGATGAAGAGTACTTTTTACAGTTCATGATTATTTATAAAATTATTTTTATAAATTTAATTATCGAAATCTTTTGAAAGTCATAACTTATTCGTTTTAATTCCGTTTTTAGTGATTCTTTCGAGCACATTCTCGTAATTAAAAATTCTATCTAAATAAAATATTTTTCAAAAATTTTCTTTAATGAAAAATAATTTATTTTTATAAAATTATTTTTATAAAAGTATTTATTATCGTAAACTTGCAAATGGCGTAACTTCTTCGTTATAGCTCGGATTTTTGAGTTCTTTATATGCTTACGATTCTCATGACATGTAGTATTTTAAAAGAATATAAAATTAATATTTTATTTTCGAATTTCAAACAGAAGGTTTGAGGTTTTTACATAAAAAGTGTTTAAACTTACTTTTATAAACTTTTTGGCATCAACGTATTATTACAAGTCCTCTACCATATTTTATACCACAAGTCTCATATATTTTAAGTCCTCTAGTCCATCATTTGTCCAAGAATAACAAGTTCTTACATTTATTTACTTATAAACTTTTAAACAATTAATTTATATATACTTTTATAAATTAATCCACACTTGTATAATGTATATACTTTCATTCCAACATGTTTTTAACATCAATATAGCATATAAAAAAGTTTTTCAAACCATGATCAAGAGTAATAATCCATTTTACATCTTAATATATTTCCTAGATGGTGATTTACTATATAGACATTATATACACATAAAATCACAAATGTAAAGAGTGTAGGGTTTTTAAATGACCTTAAGATGATGTATGATGAAGAGAAACAAGTTCTAGACCTTAGTTTAGAATCAAAACCCAAGCTTCCAAGACTAGAAACCCCTAATCTTCTAAGAAACCCTAATCTTAAACTTTCTTGATTAAACCCTTGTAAATGCTAAACCAAGCCTTCAATAAACCTTAGAATATCTTAGATATGATACTAAAATACTTGAATACTTGGTAAAAAAAATTGTATGGATGTTTCTTATGGTTGTTTTTTTTGCCATGGCTAGGGAGAGCACAAGGAGAGAATTATGTGAAGTTTT
>BQNB010022431.1:0-63008 GCA_026074375.1 Tanacetum coccineum | reverse complement strand
GAAATCGTAAGTCATTGTTTATACACACATGAATATTTATGTTGCATACTAGGCAATATAAGATACTTGAAACTTGTTGAGATATTTATATTGTGGTCATTACAATATATACTTGAAACTATTTGTGATTTACAGTTACACTTACAAAAACCTATGAATTCACCAACTTTATGTTGACGTTTTAAAGCAATGTTTTTCAGGGGGTCAATAAGGCACGAGGTGCAAGGGATACATTGGTGGTTATGTTTTGGATGTCATGAATTAAAGATTTAGTAGCATTATGCTTAAGTATAAATGCTAAGGGCTATAAATCTTTGTAATTTTAACAGATGGACAAGTAAAGCTTTGGGCTTTGTAATAAACAATTTGTTAAATCCAATGTATCAATTTTAAACGACTTTTAATTGTCGTTCTATATATATCTTGTGCTATTGATCTGTGAAGTAACACGCCCCGGACCCTTATTCCGCTGCGACCCAATTTGGGGGTGTTATAATTAGTGCTGCTGGTACAAAAAGTTTATGCTGCTGGATTACAACTGTTAGAAGAATTGCTAATGTTAGAAGATTAATACGAGTAAATAGATAAGGATTACTTGGAGATGAAGATTAGAAGATAATTATAGAATAGATTGTATCAGAATATTCTATAAGTTTATGTTTATCTTTTGTATATGTTGTAAGCCGACTAGAGCTCCTTAGTCTATAAAAGGAGGCTCTAGGGCATTAGTTGATATACAAGTTTTCACATTTGTCAAGTCGATTTAGAAAAGCTTCAAGGTTGTAAACCCTAGTACTAGTGAAGAGTACTCGTATTATTGATCTAATAATATTGGAGCATCAAGATTAATGAGACAAATATGAGAGCTATGCAAAATCAAATAACTAATATGAGAACGGAAATGAGAAATGATTTTGAGACTTCTATGACAAAAAATCAAAATGATCTAAAAAACTTGATGAGCAATTATAACACCCTGTATTTCAGTCTTGGCGAACGTCCAGATAAATGAACTATTATTTTAGTGTTGTACGCATTTCTTTGTAATTTCATGAATAAATTTTAGAATCGCGTAAGCTAAAAATAGCGTTCAATTAAATGGGCATCAAACAATTAAATGTTTACATCATTCAAGGGTTATATAATTATTTTAAGAATAATTATTAACTTTGTTTATTTTATTTTTATCGGATACGTAAAGTGTATACGTTTCGCGATAAATTGCGTTTAGGCACTCCCGGAACCACAAAAACTTTCCTACGCTTCAACAAATACCCACTTTTATACCCAATACACAAAATTTCATAAATATAACATGTATATCTTTGTTCCACCGAAATTCATGCACTATATACAAATATATACATAGAAAATAAGATAAGACTTTCAAATTGGTCAAATTCATGCCATGCCTCATCATGGCAACACCATTCCCACCTTACCTTGACAAAGAGCCATGCCATGACCATAGTTTGAACCATGCTTGGACTTTTGACCAACTTTACATCTTATATACATACACATAACTAGCAACTAACTCATATACACATTACACTTAGATAAAAATTCACAAAACCTCTCTTTTGCTTCCATATAGGCTACGGCACAAAACCACCACCCAACTAAATCCATACAAAATTTTCTACAACCCTTACACTTCTATATACACATATCCTAAGATGTACTAAGACATTTGCAAGCATTGGTTAACCATTTCCAAGTTATAATCAAGAAAAAGGAAGCTAGGGTTTAGTTAAGGAAAGTAAGAGTTTATAAAGTGCAAGTTTGTATTGGTTTTTGTGGCAAAACAAGGTTTAGCACTTGTACATCATCATCATCATTCTCTTAGGACCATTTAAACGCATTATGATTGCTATAATTTTCATTATTATGCATATGATCTTTCGTATTTAGCATTAAATCTCCATTTAGGTTTTAATCATTAAAATAAAGTTTTCACTTGAAATGACCACATGATTACATATACATAAGTTGACTAATACTTACATATGTTAAAAATGATGAGAAAATGTGTATCATAAAGTTTTTGGAGTAAACTGATTATGAGTAAATTAGGTTTTCTCAAGTAAAGTTAGAAGATTTAAAAGTTTTCATGAAATAGTTCACCTTGGTAACTTGGACACATAAGGACTATTATGGACAAAGGACACATCATATATGTATGATTTATAAAATATATGATATATGAGACATATGGTAAAATACAAAAGTAACAAAGTATAAAGAAAAGATCATAAATGGATTCAACAAACTCAAGCAAACATACTGTCCCAAAATCGAATTTGACATACTCATTTTATAATTTTTATAACGATAATACATTTCACGACGAGTTTCCGAAAAGGTAAGAATCTTTTAAACGGATTAATACCAAAAAGTTACGTTAAAAACGAGTATAAACGTATAATAAACTGAAGTCGTAAGAAAATTTTTATAAAAACATTTTTATAAAAATTGTCAAACAGCAAAGGTTAGATTTTTAATAAATAATACCTATTTATAGCATTCCAAAATGAAAAACTCGTAATTTTTTTCAATTAATCACGAACAGAGTTATGAATTTCGCGAGTTTACACAAAAAATACTTTTAATAAAACCTATTTTTAAAAAGATTACAATCATGACAGAAAGTTATATTTTTGTAAACCTCATAAAAATATAGAACTTTTCAAATACGAGAACGTCCTTTAAAGAAGCGAAAAAAACGGAGCTATAACGAATAAATACACATTTACGGTTATACGACTACAATACGATTTTTATAAAGCTCACGTCTGATGTTAAGCATAAAAGTACTGTCACCAGTAGGTCCGAAATTCCAAAATGTCAATTTATGCATAACTCGTCATGATACGAAAAGAAGGGCATAAAGAAACGCTAGAATCTGGGTTTAAAACGCGAAAGTTACGCAGTTTTGCTAAAACGGTAATTAATAAACGTTTTAACTGTCTTAAACACAATTTTCCTAAAAACCATTATTTGGTGATTGAGGCTATATATAAATTATGTGGTTATCCAAAGTACTATATTACTAGGGAGTTGCATAATGAGGCCTCTCTATGGCGTTTATCGACGGGTTGTTGGATATACGATTTAAAGTCCTAACTCCTCAACGTCAATGTCCATACCTCTTTAATTATGGAAACACGAACGAAGTACGATATAAATCATAGGATTACATTCAAATGTTAACAATAAGTTACTCGGTACTTATACGACCTAGATAATTAGTTGCATTCGATCTTACGTGACGCAGTTATCTGCGATATTTGGTTCTCAGAACTCAAGGTGAGTCATAGCCCCACGTTTTTACATGCTTTTGTTTTACAAGTTTTTGGGTGAAAAACATGCACTGTTTACAACTGACACAAGTGGTTAAGTTTCAGATTATTGAATTACATGTTGCCTAAGAGCGATAACCCAAACTGAGCCCATCATCAAGAACTGTAATTACGAAGCGCGAATGTTATAAATAGATCTTTGGGTTGACAACCCCGTTCGTGTGATTAGCTATCACTATGAAACGAACGTATACCATGTCGAATATTAGATGAATTGCGGGTTAGAACATCGACCACGTGCAAAAGGCCAATATTTTGCATCCATACATGTCAAGCATCAGTGTCAGAGCCTTAGAGCAACGAATTAATTTATATGAAATCTGCATCATGTTTGCATTACATACACTGGATATTCTTGTGGACCAATAATATATGATTTATCAACACCTATGAATTGCACCAACATTAGTGTTGATGTTTTAAGCAATGTTTTTTCAGGGGAATAATAAGCACGAGGTTCGATGGATACATAGGTGTATTTGATTTGGATGTCATGCATTAAAAGATTTTGGGTCACATTTCATTTTGTTTATCTGTCATAGGCTTAAAATCTTTGTATTTTTGGATCAAGTGATCAAGTTAGAGCTTCGGCTATGTAACAATACTTTGTTAAAATCCAATGTAACGTTTTTCAAACGACTTTTTGGTCGATCAATAAATATCTTGTGTTATTGATCTGATAAGTACCACGCCCCGGATCCTTATTCCGCTGCGACCCATTTTGGGTGTTACAGATTGTAACAAGAGCCAAGTTATAGAGAACCAAGTCAAATGTTTTTGCATGTACAAGTAACCGATTTCAAACCTTGAATTTATAGCAAAGGATTTACACGGACAATACATATGTGCATACATTCATGCGATACACTACTTGTTGCATTAGTGGTTGTACTAGATGCATTCCTATTTTGATATACATGTGTATGATATAAAATATATAACAATAACCTTATATAATATACTCATATAAGTTATTCCTGCTGGTCACAGCAGTCATGTCAGCCGATTCCGCGGTTACCTATACGTCTGTTCACTCTGAGGCACGATCTTGGAGTATTCCATCTGAGGATCCTTACGAGGAGGCTGCCCAACAATGTTTCGAAGCAGTGCCCACACACCTGGCGTATGTACCTGAGAACCATAACAGTGTACATTCCTGAGCCAGAGCATCCGAGGATTATTACCAGCTAGGATGAGGCACTCTATACCCTGAATACCACCATCCTTTCTAGCTACCACGATTCATACATCTTAGTCTAGAGCATCGAGGTTGAATGAGAGATGTAGCTTCAGCCTACTATCATTCAGTACACCCATCAGGGACTCACCATTGTTTATCTATCCCTCCTACATTCACAATCTACAAGCCGCAGAGCTGATAATCCCGAGCTGAACGCCGACCTCGGAAGAACTACTACTTACCACTCCCAGACCTGGTGTGTGGAGGTTGGAGAGAGTTCTTCTGCTGCACGCTATGCAAGACTACCAGACCCACTATAGATGACCAGACTACCAGATACTAATAGGAGGATGATGACCGCACCTAAGTTGGTCACAGGAGGATCAGTTACCAGGAGATGTTTGCACAAGAGAGAGCTCAGATTTTCAACACGACATCAACGATGCCCAAAAGGATCGTCAGTGTGAAGCTGAGAAATTGAGATTTTAGGAGAGAAGACTTGCCTCGAGCAGGGAGAGTATTCAGAGCCGTCAGGATTTGGCTATATCTGAGGCTTACAGCAGGACTTAGAGGCACTGATTACATGTAGAGACTGGAGGCACGTCGCCACGATTGGCAGCGAGCGCAGATGATCATCTGTTCAGCATATTCAAGCGTACTCCAGGCCTTGGAGGCTGAGCGCGCATTGACACATTGAAGACACTGGTAGCAGTTCCTAGACGTTGGTTATGATTGTATATGCTATGCAGTCTGTTAAGTTTTATGGGTTACTCCCAGCTAGCAGGCGGTATAGATCTTTTATTTTCTGATTAGCTATCCTGTATAGCCTACTAAGTATTACGGGTAACTCCCGGCTAGTATGGCTTTAGGTTGTATATATTCTTTTGTAACCTAATCAAGGTGATCATTTTGTATCTAAACCAATCATGTATGTTTTCCAGTTATATATGGAATGGATGTATTATGTCATGTCTATAATCGAATTTGTGGTGAATGAATGTCGATTTGGTTAATATTTTACTTACAATTTCAAATTTGTAACAGTCACTGTGTGATGTGATCTCTCACTTTATTTATCATGGATATGTCATGTCATGGTTAAGATAATTATGAAATCTAACGGGAAATATAAATAGGGGGATAAAAAGATGGGGGGGGGGGGGGTGGGGGGGGGAATAAAAAAAATTGTATTTTCTTGTAATTGAAGAAAATGGCACCAAAAAGAGCTACAAGGTCAACGCCGGTCACAACAACAACAGACCCAACAGCAGCCACAACCACTACGGTCACAAATGCCCAACTCCAAGCTATGATTAACGAAGGTGTCAGTGCCGCTTTGGCCGCACGTGACGCAACCAGGAATGGCACTGATAGCCATTCTTCAGGAACGGGTGTCAGGGGATCTGAACGCGTTGCCCGAGAGTTGCACTTACCAGGAGTTCATGAGATGCAAACCTCTGTATTCAAGGCTACCGAGGGATGGTTGAGTTAACCCCAATGTTTTGTAAAGAATGGAGACTGTCTTCCGAATAAGCAACTGCCGGTGGAGAACCATGTCAATTCTCAACTTGTAACTCTTTGTAGCAAGTGCTTCTAACATGGTGGAATCCCATTTATACTGTTACTCATGATGTTTTGCCTATTCAATAACATGGGTCGGATCTAGAGGAAGAAGATGACCGCCAAATATTGGTCCACGTAACGAAAATGAAGAAGCTTGAGGCGGAATAGTGGAACTTAAAAGTAATAAGGTACGTGTGGTCAGTACAACAATGTTTACAAGAGCAGACTACAACTGTGTGTTAGGAATTTCCCTGAGGAGGCGACTAAAATTGAAAGGTTTGTCGGGGGATTGCCCTACATGATCCCATGGAAACATCGTAGCTTCAAAACGAAAGACAATGCAAGAAGGCCATTGAATGGCAACATGAACTGAGGACAAGAGAGTCAGTACCATGGCAAAAGACAAGCTGAAAACAAGAGGAAGTTAGAAAACATGTTGGGGGGGGGGGGGGGGGGGGGGGGGGGGGGGGGGGGGTGTGTGTTGTTTTTTTCCTTTTGGGGGTTTGTTTAATATTTTCTCTCGAACACAACCATAACCAACGAACAACAACAAAACAAGGCAAAACACCGTCAGGCAACAACTGCTTATCGGGTATATGAAACCATATGGGGGATCTAACACATATGCTCAAAGTGCAATTACCACCATGACGGTCCGTGTGCTCCAAAGTGCTATAAATGCAACAAATATGGTCACATCGCTCGTGACTGTACGAGTGCAGGAAATGCCAACAACACTAACAACCAGAAGGGTACCGGATCGGGTCAAAAACTTACTTGTTTTGAGTGCGGAGTTCAGGGACACTTCCAGAAGGATTGTCCAAGGCTGAAAAACAACAAAGGCAACCGTGGTAATCAAGCTGGGAATGACA
The DNA here is from genome assembly GCA_026074375.1 of Tanacetum coccineum. NCBI lineage: Eukaryota > Viridiplantae > Streptophyta > Magnoliopsida > Asterales > Asteraceae > Tanacetum > Tanacetum coccineum. The sequence continues at coordinate 56,031 of BQNB010022431.1, read as the reverse complement.
GAGCTCCAGCAAAGGTGTATGTGGTGAAAGCGGGGCATACCCCAAATCAATGTCGTTTGCGGTAACGTTCCTTCTAAACAACCGTTATGCTTATATCTTGTTTGATACGGGTGCCGACCGAAGTTTTGTGTCTACTACATTTAGCTCCCAAATTGACATCACGCCATCTACCCTAGATCATTATTATGATGTCGAACTAGCTGATGGGAGGATAATTGGGTTAAACACTATACTTAAGGGTTGCACATTAAACTTCCTAAACCACCAATTCCCATAAACTTTAATGCCTGTAGAACTGGTGTAGTTTTTTGACGCTATAATCGGTATGGATTGGTTGGCGAAATACCAAGCGGTCATTGTGTGTGCTGAGAAGATTGTTTCTCATTCCATGGAGAAATAAACCTATAATCAAACACGTGGATGGAAGAACCCCCAGCGGAAATGGTACACGATTAAACTTCATTTCTGCACTAAAACCCGAAGTACATGGAAAAAAGGGTTCTCCTATCTTTCGGCACATATCACTGCAAAAAGAAGTTGACGACCATCGAAGAGAGAGCGACTTGAGGACGTAGCAAATAGTTTCAAGACTTTCCCGAAGTATTTCCTTAGGATTTTGCCGGGTCTTCCTCGACTCGACAATGGAGTTTTTCAAATTGATTTTGTACCTGGTGCTGCACCTGTAGCACGGGCACCCTTATCGATGGCGCCTTCCAAAATGAAGGAGTTTATCTGAGACAATTGAAGGCGCCTATCCGACACAAGGCTTATAAGACCTAGTTCCTCGCCCTGGGGAGTCCGGTCTGATTGTCCAAGCAGAAAGACGGAACATTCCGAAGTGCATGATTACCGGGAATTGAATAAACATACGTGAAGAACCGTTATCCGCTCCCAAGAATTGATGACCTATTTGATCATTCTCCAAGGGTCCAAAAAGGTGTCTACTCGAAGATTGACTCTAAATCGGTTATCACTCAATTGAGGGTTCGTAGAAGAAGACAATCCGAAGACTGCCTCAAACTCGTTACGGCCATTACGAATTTCATTATGCCGTTCTGGTTGACAACACACCTGCCGTATTCATGGACCTTATGAATCGGGTTAGACAACCATAACCTGATAAATTTGTGATTGTTCATTGACGCCATTCTGATATATTCGTAGATAAGAAAAACACGAAAGAAACAACCTATCAGAATCTTGGAATTGCCTAAGACGGAACGAATTGTATGCCCAGTTCCAACTGTGAATTTTTCGGATTCCCTAAGGTACAATTCTAAGGTCATGTGATCGATAAGTGAAGGAATTCAATTGGATCCAGCAAAATTGAATCATTAAGGATTGACGTCTCCTAAGCACCATGGGAAGATTCGTCCATTTTAGTCTTGCTGGATACCTACGGAAGATTATTGAGGGTTTTCGAAGATCGCCAAACCTATGACCAAGCTCACCCAAAGAAGGTTAATTTGAATGGGCGATAAACACAAGAAGCAGCTTTTCAACTGTTGAAGCAAAAGTTGTGTAGTGCACCAATCCTTGCATTACCTAAAGGAAGCGAAGATTTCATCGCATACTGCGATGCTTCGAAGAAAGGTTTGGGCGCTGTATTGATGCAGAGAGAAAAAGTGATTTCTTATGCATCCCGCCAGTTGAAGATTCATGAGAAGAACTATACAACTCATGATTTAGAACTTGGTGCAGTGGTGTTCGCTCTCAAGATCTGGAGACATTCATTGTATATGGAACTAAAGTGGTACGGTTTTTCACCGATCACAAAAGATGCAACACATTTTAGATCAAAAAGAGTTGAACCATGAGCCAACGACGATGGTTGAGTGCTAAAGTGATTACGATTGCGATATATCGCTATCACCCGGGGAAAGCAAATTTCATTCTGACGCTTTAAGCAGGAAAAACGTAACCACCGCTAAGAGTTCGAGCCTGGTATGACGATAGTTTGGACCTTCCCAAAAAAGATCTTAAGGCTCATGACCGAAGCGCAAAACCCGAGAACAATAAGAGTGAAGACGTTGGAATGTGGTTGAAAATTGCAAAATTTCCAGAAGCTATTAGAGAAAAAAGATGAACACGTGCAATAGGAACCCTGGTGCCTCAAGTCAAGGAGTTTGGTTACCTTGTTATATGAGGCAATTTTGCGACTGTGAGTCATGCACAGTCCCACCAATCAAGAGTACTCTATACATCCTGGTTCCGACAAAATGTACCAGGACATGAGAAGTAATAATGTGCCAACATGGAAACGCCGACATAGCCCCCCCCCGCCACTTATGTTAACAATTGCTATGACCAGTCTAAAGTCGTCAGTCGCGACTCCATTAACAGACTTGCTGAAACACGACGGGTTCAAATGGGGGGACGCGGAGGCTCAGGCTTTCGAGACACTTAAGCAACAATTATCTCATGCGCCTCTGTTAAATCTTCCAAATTTTAATCAAGTATTTATAGTCGAGGCGGATACGTCGGGGGATGGCATCGGGGCGGTCTTGATGCAAGGAAATCGGCCCATTAGTTATTTTAGCCGTAAGTTGGGGCCGCGGATGCGGGTGGCTGCCACTTATCAGAAAGAGTTGTTTGCTATTGTGGAGGCTGTGTATAAATGGCGGCATTATCTGCTTGGTCGAAGGTTTACTATACGTACGGACCATAAAAGTATCAAAGAATTAATGCAACAAGTAATTCAAACACCGCTCTAACAAAAGTATGTAAGGAAATTAATGGGGTTTGACTTTGATATAGAATATAAACCAGGGGCAACGAACCAGGCTGCAGATGCTCTTTCTAGGGTGTTCGAGGAAGCCGAGCAGGTTACGGCGGCATTCTTGGCTTTTAGTCAGCCACTGGTCGGGTTCATTGGGGACTTGCGGGGTGAGAATGAGACATTAGCTGAGTTACTCGAGATACATGGAAAAATGAATAATGGCGAAGTACTTAGTGGGTTTCGACGAGAGAATGGGCTGTTAATCTACAACAACCGTTATTTTCTGGGGCAAGAGTCGAAGCTTAAGACATTACTGTTGCGAGAGTTTCATGACACTCCTAGTGCCGGGCATGGGGGAATCAAGAAGACATTGGTTGGATTGTCGGCTTTGTTTTTCTGGAAGGGAATGCGCAAGTCAGTGGAGGAGTTCATTAAGAAGTGTGTGGTGTGTCAGCAAACCAAGTATTCCACGGAAGCTCCTGGTGGGTATTTACAACCACTGCCGACGCCGTCTGCGGTATGGGAAGATGTGACGATGGATTTCATTACGGGGTTACCGGCTTTTCGGGGTATCACCGTTATTTTGGTGGTAGTAGATCGTTTAACAAAGTATGCTCATTTTGGGGCATTGCCTACTAGTTTTAATGCTTCAAAGGTAGTTGAAGTGTTTCTTGACATTGTGGTTAAACATCATGGGATCCCAAAAACCATTATCTCTGATCGTGATCCCATTTTTGTGAGTTCGTTTTGGAAGCAGTTATTTCACTTTAGTGGTACGCAGTTAAGTCATAGTACCGCGTATCATCCGCAGACGGATGGGCATTAGTGTTGGTTCATTTTAAAATAAAACTTTTGGCAAACATTTTTAGAATCATTTATATAATATTTATACTGAGTTTGAATTATAAATATATTTTACGGAGTCGATGACCCACTTAAACGATAACATCATTTTACAACGATATAAACATTTATTTTATTTTTGTGGAAGTATAAATCACCCTCTTTATATTTTTATTTTTATAGTATAACGGAAAGTATATACGTTTGCGAATAAATTGCGTTTAGGCACTCCCCGCGGAACCACAAAAACTTTCCTACGTTCAAACAAATACCAACTTTTTACCCTATACACAAAATTTCATAAATATAACATGTATATTCTTTGTTCCACCGTAACTTCATGCACCTATATACAATATAACATAGATAAATAAGATAAGACTTTCAAATTGGTCAAATTCATGCCATTGGCTCATCATTGGCTAACACAATTCACCACTACCTTGACAAAGAGCATGCTCATGACATAGTTTGAACAATGCTTGGGACTTTTTGACCACTTTACATCTTATATACAAACACTAACTAGCAACTAATCATATACACATTACACTTATGATTAAAAATTCACAAATCTCTCTTTTGCTTCCAATATAGGCTACGGCACAAAACCACCACCCAACTAAAATCCATACAAAATTTTCTAAACCCTTACACTTCTATATACACATATCTAAGATGTACTAAGACTTTTTGCAGCATTGGGTAACCATTTCCCAAGTATATTCAAGAAAAGGATAATAGCTAGGGTTTAATTAAGAAGCTAAGGGTTTATTAGTGCAAGTTTGGTTTTTAGTGGCTAAACAGGGTTTATACTTGTCATCATCATCATCATTCTATTAAGGTCAATTTTAAAAGCTTTATGTTGCTATAACTTTATTATGACTTGCATATGATCATAGTGAGGTTGTGAAAAATACAAAAGTATCTTAGTAAAGTATAAAGAAAGGTTACAAATGGATGTATAACAAGCTTCAAGCAAAGTTGCTGTCCCAAATTCGAATTTTTGCATACTTTATTTTATATTTTTATAAATATTACATTTCACGACGATTCGAAAAAGTAAGAAACTTGTTTAAACGGATTAATAAACGATAAAAGTTACCGTTAAAAACGCGTGTTATAGTTAATAAACGTGTCGTAAGTTAATTTTTATAAAAACATTTTTATAAATATTATAGACAGCAAGGGTGTATTTTTAACAAATAATAATAATTTTTAGGATGCCAAATGATAAGAATCGTTAATTTTTCAATTAATACGAACGAGTTATGAAGTTCCGCAAGTTAAAGTTTACGCCAATTAATTACTTTTTATAGAAACTATTTTTATAAAAGTTTACTATTCATGACAGAAAGTTTATTTTTGTAAACCTCATAAAAATATAGAACTTTCAAATACGTTGGAAACGTCCTCTCGAAAGATCATTAAAAACGGAGCTATAAACGAATAAAATACGGCGTTTACGGGTTTTACGACCAATTAAAGAGATAAAAAATATACCTAAGGTCTGATGTGAAACAGTAATTTTTACTGTACACCAGCAGGTCCGAAATTCGAAAATGTCGATTTATGATAATCGTCTTGATACGAAAGATGGACATAGAAACTCGAGGAATTAGGGTTTAATCGCGGAAAGTTACGCAGTTATTTTACTAAACGGAAATTATAAACGGTTTTAAACTTGTTAAGCCAAATTTTTCAAACAATAAGTTGGTGATTGAGCTATATGAATATTATGTGTTATCAAAAAGTACTTTAAATAACTAGGGAGTTTTCATAATGAGGCCTCTTCGGAGGCGTTTCGACGAGTGTTGGAATTTACGATTTAAATGTCCTAATCTCGACGTCATGTCTAGACCTCTTAAAATTATGATAGCCCGGAAAGATAGTACGATTGTAACAACTATAAGATTATATTCAAGTATCGGTTACTATAGACTATACTGGATTAGTTGCCTTCGGATTCCTTTCGTGACGCATTTTCTATTGTGTATACTTGTTGATTTCCATTCAGAGGTGAGTTTCATAGCCCCTATTTTACTTGTTTTAAACTGTTTTGGGGGAGAATACATGCTCGTTTACAAACTTGTATATTTTACTACAATACAATTTCATAGTCTCGCATTTCAATCTTTTCAATGTTTTATAAACCCGCGAGGGGAATACATGCTCGTTTTACTAGTGAACTTATTGTTTCTACTACATAAGCGTTTAATTGTATTTTTACTAAAGCGCGATTTGTTTGCCTACATGATTGCAATCGAGGAATACCTATATTTGAAACCATGAATTTTGACATGATTGTTTTACTACGACACAAGTGTTTTTAAACGTATGCTATTCTGATTACATTATTGCCTAAGTACCTTCTCTGCACGTAAGTCCCCCTTTTTATCATGAACCGTCATTTGCTTGTGTCGTCGAGCGCGAAGTGTTGTGGATAGAATCTATCGGGATTGGACAATCCCCACCTTCTCTTGGGTCACTAGTTTGATCAGGTGCATTTAACATTTGAGATATTACTTTTCCAGGATGTTTGGCAGAAACATCCTACTTTTATGGGGCATTCAAATCTTTGTTTGAAGTACGTTAAGGTTTCGTGTCATGAGCATTAGTGCAATATATATACTGTAGACTTGATGAATGTGTTTCTTCGTGTTACCTTATTGTTTTGGACTTCGGATACGTACTTAGTCCACCATTACTTCGATCTTTGAGTCCACTTTTTAAATACTTCTTGATTTACTGAATTCACTACTGATTTCGGATAAATAACTACTTTTAAATGTTGTAACGCTACTTTCTTCTGATAATATTTCTTATATGTAATTTCAATACTGCTTTTACTTAAATCCTATGAATTCACAAATTATTGTTTGACGTTTTAGGCATGTTATTTTCAGGTTACTATTTTTGCTTACATTGTGGAGCCATTTGGGAGCATATCGAGTCGCGCGGATAATATTTTTTTGAAAGGCTTTAATATATTGTATACATATCGACAAACGTTTTGACAATGTTTTCTAATTACATTATAAATGAAACCTGTTGCAAACGTATTGTTTTTTTATTAAATAGAATATGACTTTATTTAAAACGTCCATTTTAAGGTCGTTTTCCGTGACTTGTGTTTTGTGCCCTGAAGTAGCACCCCAACTCTTACCATTCCGCCTGCGTTTCCTGATTTTCGGGGGTGTTTACACATTGCTACTAGTTTTAATGCTTCAAAAGGTTTAGTTGAAGTTGGTGTTTCTTGACATTGTGGTTAAACATCATGGGATCCCAAAAACCATTATCTCTGATCGTGATCCCATTTTTGTGAGTTCGTTTTGGAAGCAGTTATTTCACTTTAGTGGTACGCAGTTAAGTCATAGTACCGCGTATCATCCGCGGACGGATGGGCAAACGGAAGTCGTGAATCGTTGTTTAGAGCAATACTTACGGGCCATGGTTAGCAACCGCCGAAACATGGGTTCGGCTAATTACCGAAGGGCAGAAATTGCTTATTCCTAGTTAATCACAGTAGCATAAAAATGTCTCCTTTAGGCTTGGTATGGTAAGGTCGCCATTGACTGTTGTTCTCTTCGTATCCACCGGGGTCCTCAAAGGTAGCGGCTGGCGGTAACGGTAGATTTCGCTGAGGAACGTGATGGTTGTTGCGGCAAAAAACACTCCAAGGACACTTGTTAAAGGCTATGCATCGAATGGATGCAAGGCTAATTTCAAGAGGGGGACGTCGAGTTTATGTTTGGAGATATGATGTAGTCGCTTCAAACCAATACCGGACAAATTACCTTGCTTAAGCGGCTCCCAATAAGTTGACCAAAGCGTTATTATGGACTAAGGATGGAAAGCACGCGCGTGGGAAAGGTGGCTTTACCGTCTAGCTCTACCGGCGTCAAGTATTATACACGGTCTTTCATGTGTCCATTCTTAAGGCATTGGTGGTGATGCACAGTGATGTGGCAGATTTTCCCGAGGAGCTTCATGATGGGCAACCCGTGGAACAACCATTGGCAATATGTGGTAGACGTCGGGTTTTGCAAAATGGGAGTCCAGCTGAGCAAATTCTAGTCCAATGGGTTGGAGGATCTCCTGATGAGGCCACGTGGGAGTGGTTATCCGAGTTTCAAACAACTTATCCCACGTATAACCTTGAGGACAAGGTTGTTTTTGAAGATGGAGGGAATGATACATCACTGGAAGAACATGGCGTGAGGGCATCTAAGCGCGTGTCAGTTGCTCCAGGGTGGCATAAGGACTTCGTAATGGGATAGGACTTCTATCATTATCATCATCTATTCGTATGTCGAGTCTGTTTAGGATATGTGTGTCGAGTCTTGTTTAGGATAAGTGTGAGTCATTATAGGATATGTGTTGGAGTCAAAGTTGGAGATTATCTCCTAACTAGTATTTAAGCAATTAGCCCATGAATGAAAAAGTCATCTGATTTTTCGTGTTAAACTTCTGTTCTTCTTTTCTCTTTTCTTAAGGAGCTTGCGCCCGCTATAGTGGTGCTACTATCGATACAAGTAGGTTGTATCATCTTTTGTCAATGATTGAATTATTTTGTTTGACGCTTTATATTTGATCAACTAACATTTGAACTAGGCTTCCATCTTGTTAAAAGGTTCTTTATATTTAGCGATATATAAAGAAAAGCAAATTTTCTTTTGTTCTTATGTTCTATATTTGTATGTTGATTTTTTATGGTTCACACGGTAATGCATAAAATAACTAACAGGGTGTTTCGTTTGTCAAGGAATGGGTTTCGGAACGGATATCTATACTACATATAAAGTAAAAATCTCTCTTTTCATTGAATGTAATTTTTTAAGTAATATAAATTCTTATGCATATTATACAACATTTTATGCAAACAATAAAATTTTGCCACACATCTCTCTTTATTCAATGCAAAAAATTAAGTAATACAAGAATTGATGCACATTGTACAATCTTTAATGCAAACAACAAATAGTTAAAATTCAATAACACAAATATTCATGCAATATGTACAATTAACCAATTCACAACACATACTTATTGACTGGTCAACACATTTAATGTTATTCTTAAAAGTTAAAACACCCATTACTAATTAATGTAATTTTTAAAACACCCATAAAATAAAAAGTATATGTTATTATACATATTGCGCAAACTAATAAAACACACAAACTTTTATACAATTTATATGCTAATATATATAGTTTTGAAAGCCGGACTGGGTCAACGGGTTCAACCGAGAACATGAGTGGTCACTGGTTCGGCTAGCAAATAAAAGCCATCTGAAAACGAACCGAAAAGAACCGGTTAGAACCTATAAAAGTGAGTGAACAGGGCTTGATCGGGGTTATTTTCCTTTTATTTTTTTCCGATTAATCACAGGATACCCGCCGCCGCAACGCGCGGATACCCTGCTAGTAAGAATAAACAAAAACAAAGAAAACATGAATTTGAGAGTAAGAAAATTTTGATAACTGTCTTTTGCGATGAATGAACAAAACAAAGGAAGACAATATTATTTTATTTATTTTTGACCAGAAAATTGAAACCCAACTTTTTAAACGAAACAACAATCTTTGATCTATCATACCTATACAAAGGATTAGGATCATCTCAAGTTGAGTCAAACATGATATATCATGTTCACCAATCACAAATAAAATAAATACATAAAACATTTCTTTTTAATAAAAAATATGGGCCCACTTATTTATTCACACTCACGATAAAACCAACATGATCAATCATGTTTGACCGTAACTTGAGAGAATCTTAATCCAAAATTATTGTACAAAAAAAATACACTGTTTAAGAAAAATGCATTAATTACTGTTTTTGTTTCTATTAAAGCAAAAAAAAGACTATTTTACCCTATAATAAGTAACTAGCGTTTTCTTTTATTTTGTAAGTATCAATTTCGACTAAAGGTAATATGATAAATTTAATCAAATCCAAAGACCTCCATTCTCCGTAAGGAGTTTAATAACCATAAGAGGCACGTCCCACCACCGATTTATTAATTTAGAAATCTTCTTTTCCGTGTTACAAGCGAAGAAACAAATGATCAATGGTGTTCAATCCCGACTTCACAATTCACACAAGATAAGACACAAATCTATACCACGTCTGATATGTAAAATCTAGTAGGTATGTTATCTTCATTACCTTCCAAGCGAAGTGTCACTTGTTGGAACATATCGAATTCCACTCTAGTCTTTATGATCACCTTTCGGAGTAATCGCGAATCTATCATGTTTCTTGACGAAGCCACGGTATAACCACCAGAATTGTTCAATGTCCAAGACCATGAATCAGGAGACTGAGTAAGCACCACAGGGTTAATCACTTTCGCTAACTCTTCAACTTATGGGGCGGGTTTGGAGCGGGGCGGCCACCCTCCATCCTCAAACCCGATTAGTAAACTACGCCCCAAACCCGTCCCGATCCTCAATGGGGATCTTATTGGAGCGCTCCATTGGGGCAAGATGCTCCCCCAAACCCGCTCCAATCCCCGTTAAGGATCTTATTGGGGCGTCCTTACGAGTGCAATGCTCCACCAAATACACGTTGTTATCTATTTATTATTATTTTTAAGTCATATTTTTTCATTACAAATACAATGCAATATTTATGAATATATTCTAAACCCATCGAAAAAATATATAATTTAGTACCTTCATAAACAAATTTGACGGGATAATAATAAACCATGTTAAAAAAATTAAACCTTTCTTTTAAAAAACATTAACGACAAATGGAGTTATTTTCTAATCATAACTTACAAACTACAAAGAAATAAAACAAACAAAAAATCATAATAATGGTTGGATCCCATAAATACTACCATAAAAATATAAGAATATTTTAGATAAATATGTTATATAATATTTCGGGGCGGGGCGGGTTGGGGAAGTTGGCCCCGTCCCCAAGCCCCAAATCCAAGTAAAAATCCCCACGTAACTAGCCCTGGAAACAAACCCCGATAAGCATACGCCCCGACCTGCCCCAGAAAACTTCGGGTTATGAATTATCCCCATTGAGTTCTGGTTTTATTTTGCCACTCCTATCCTTACACCTATAAGTGAAGAACCATTGATCTAACTCCGCATCGTGCACCTAACCAACGGTCATTTGGTCCAATATTAAAGGAGGTTTTACCACCAGGCAAGTCTCAATGTTCGATTCTGTCAAGGCGATGAGGGTTTTCTCCCTGCTTATGTAAAGGAAGGGTGTCATGTTCCTCGCTTGGCTGGATCCGAACCTGGTTGTGTGGGCTCGCTACCCTTTGGGCTAGGGTCCATTAGCCACAAATGTTGTTCCAAAAAAAAAACCCAACGCACCTAATAGAATATCATTAGTAAAAGTACTTTAGAAGATGTACCAAAGAGGAGTTGTTACCCGAAGAGCATAAGCCTCTCGCTTTTATGTGATATAAAGAAGGGTTAAACCCATTTATTAAAAACGTATTTTTCAAAATATACAAATCTACTAAACCAATTTATTTTATTATCAATTTAGTCATCCAAACTTGTTGTTTTGGGACAATTATACTAGTATCACCGGATACAATTCCACGTCATTAAAAATAATACACGTCATTTTTTATTTCCTATTATTTTTTACACCTGGATATACAAAATATTACCCGTTTGTTCAACTATTAATATGGGTACCCATGAAAGTGGTACCCAAATTTGTATACCCGAACCCAAAAATGTAATATTAACCAATTAAAAGGTTGGTTTGCGAGTCATTTTTTCCATGCTCAAATCAAAAAACCCTAATTAGGAGTAAAAATGTACATCCCCAAACAATAACCCTAATCACATAAAAAACCCCAAAAATCATTTATTTTACTGAATAATAATGTCGTTGCCCTCTTCAACTAAGGGCGTAAACATTATGACCCCAACAAAATTATAGACTATCGGTCAATTTAATCCAGCTAAGTAAGATTATACATGCTTGAAAGACCTAGTTATTCTAAGAATAAGAGAAACTAAAAAAATTTGAGGTGATTGGTGGTCATTTTAATAAAAAAAAAAGGTTAACCGGCGTTAGTAAACCTTTAACAGCACACCGTAATTACCTATAAAGTTACAAATTAAAAAGTTATGGATTTGCTATTATTGGTAATAAAATAATATGGAATTATTAGGATCCAGTAAATTTTCAAAATATAACTTTTTCTAATAAAGTGAATTTAACCTTATAAAAAAACATATGTGTGTTGCTAACATATCTTTTTTTTAATCAAGTAAAGTCACGTGGTAGTTAATTTTCAAACTAAGTAAACATTCATGTCAAAATGTTTTGGCAATAATATTATAGTAAAAGTTAAACACGTTAAATCTTTGATAACTAACAAAATAACTTTTTTTCAGTTATTTATTAAAAGTCAAATATCTGTCATGAGAAAAAAATCAATCTTGAACGCCTCCAACCTCACTCGTGCAGATTCTGCAACATCTAGATGTGCGTGAGCGGAGAGTGGTGAATGAAGAAAACAAAGAACATAATAAACATCCTAATAGAACAACTATATAACATGTGTACAAAGTAGTGACGAAAATTTTGGCTAATCGGTTGGCGATGGTAATTTCGAATATTGTCTCTAATACACAATCTGCATTTGTTTCTGAAAGACAGATTTTAGACGGTCCTTTTATTATTAATGAAGTTTTGCATTGGTGCAAAAGAAAGAATAAGAAAGCGATGTTTTTCAAAGTTGAATTTGCAAAGGCCTATGATTCGGTCCGTTGGGATTATCTTATTGACGTTTTAGAGGCTTTTGGATTCGGCATGACATGGTGTCAATGGATTCGAGGATTGTGCTGTTGTGCTAAGGCTTCAAGTCCTAGTTATTCTAAAGAAATATGGAAAAAAAAATATAAACTAATAATTGTTGAGGTGTTGGTCATTTTAAAGGTTAACCGGTAGTAACCGGTATCAGCTCAACGTATTTACTATAAAGTTACAAATTTAAAAGTTATGGATTGCTAGATTGGTAATAAAATAAGATGGTTTATTAGATCTGTATATTTTAAAAAATACGTTTCTAATAAATGAATTTAACCTTATAAAAAAACATATGTGTGTTGCTAACATATCTTTTTTTTAATCAAGTAAAGTCACGTGGTAGTTAATTTTCAAATTGTAAACTTTCATGTCCAAAATGTTTGGCCAATATCTTTAGTAAAAGTTAACACACGTTAAATCTTTGATAATAACAAATATATACTTTTTTTCAGTTATTTATTAAAAGTCAAATATCCTTCTTGATAAAAATCATTCTGATCGCCTCCAACCTCACTCGTGCAGATCTAGCCATCATCTTAGTTGGCGGAGGCGGAGAGGGTGAAGAAGAAAACAAAGAAAACAAATATTCTTCTTTATAGAACAACTATATAACATGTTAATTTTGAGTTTTAACGTCTTTAGAATCTTATTGTGTGAAGAAGAAAACAAAGAAATTAAAAGAGAAAAAGAATAGAAGTACAACTTAAGAGAGGAAGTTTTGAATATGGAAAAGTATAAAAGCAATTTATATCAGGTTTATGGTTAGTCCCCCCCATGACTTTTTGTTATTGCTTTCTACAAATTCTAAAGGTCTTTTAGAGATTTTCACTTACATTGCTTTTAGATCCTGAATCAGGGCTCACCAATTCATCCTCATCCTTATCAATAACAGTTTCAACCACCTTAGCTCCCCTGTTTCCAGAATCCTCCTTTACCTCATAACTTTTCTCCTGAAGGTCAGCCTCAATCCCTGAATTACCCTCCTGAACCTTGACATATTCTTCACTATCACCAATTTCATTGTTCAACACCCTATTTTTAGATTTCTTCTTGGTTTTATTCACTTTTATACCATAATCAGAGTCAATAAGCTTGCTTGGAACCCTAATTTGCCTTTTATCATTTTGCCTAATAGTAGACATTATGAATGTACACAAAACACGTTCAAAAACTTACAATCACCAGATCGGAAACCAGTATACACATCCAATTGATCAATGGAATCAATCGAATTGAAAATAAAATTTGGCGCCAAAAACTCAAATCGGGGGATTTTGAATTTGGCACTCAAATCAGACAAAAAGAAGACCAAACGATGCGGAATCGAAAGCTGATTCAAATGATCAAATTGGAATTGAAATTGGTATAGGAAATAGATGAAATGAAGGTTTTAGTGGTATTTTAATGGCGGATTTGGCGGGAAAGTTATTTTTTTTTACTGTAACTTTTAGTGTAGCCTATTGATGTTTTATTTTTTAAGATCAAGCAAATAATGAGCTTGTCCAACAAGGTGTCCTGTAACTAAGATTGTATTAATAGTGATGATCGGTCGACCGATCGATTGCGTCAGTGACCACTACACAGCCCCAAAGAGATCCGTCCCACAAGGAATGATAATCATGATATTGTTGAATGGATTGCGTATGCGACCGAGTTGGAGAAGTTGTTTTTGTGTGTGGGTTTTAAATTAATTGTATTCTTTGAGTATGTTTTATGTACTGTCCTCGGTTTTTTTTGTTACACTACATTGATCATATTTTTCGAAGAAAGAAAGTTGATATTGAAGATATTACAATTAGTCTAACAGTTACAATTTCAACGACTTTTCTACTAGAATAATTACAAAGTTGGAAAGAGAGGCATCCTATCACTCAAAAAGCAAAGAGTGTAGACAGAATTTGTTAGGTGCAGTTGTTGAGCAATAATTCTAGACCCTTAACTAAACCCCACTACATCATCACAACATTTTCAATGCAATTACTTTCTAAAACTTCTCAAGTAATGTGGTCCAAACTTTTTAATTTGTTTTCATCAATTCTACTCTTAGTAAATCAGGAATTCTAAATTATATAAGGTGCCGTTTGGTTGGGGTATATTGGGGGAATTCATGACATTTGCATTTTAATTTCCCTTAAATATTGTGTTTGGTAACACAAATAGAGGAATTTAAAATTTCATGAATTGCCAAAATAGAGAAAATTAAAATGGTTTCAAAAAGTGAAGAATTTTCATTTACTTGGAAAAAAAATTTATAAACTTTTTTTCCTAGTTATTTTTGTTCAATTTTTTCTTGGTTTGTTGTTTTTTTAAATCAAATGATATCCATCACTTTAGTCGGGTCGGGTTGGTCACCTTCGGGTCGGGTCAAGGTCGAGTCAATGTTAAAAATTTCATACCCGAAACCGACCCTATTTGAATTCGGGTTAGTAGGGTTCGTGTTAATTTAGTCGGGTCCGTACGGGTCCGGGTCAACTCGGGTCGGGTCCGTTCGGATTTGGGTCAACCCGAATATGAGTAAAACGTAATAAAATTGATTTTTTTATCAACGTTTATACAGAAAATTTATCAAATTTATTTTAGAAAGATATTTATTTGGGTCAATTGGGTCGACCCGAAACCGAGTTACCAAAAATTTCAACCCGATACCTGACCCTATTTAGTATTCGGGTTACTCGGTTGACCCGAATAAACTTTTTTACTCGCGTAACCCGACCCGATAGGCTTAATCGGGGTCGGGTCAGGTTTTTTGACACCCCTATCCGTCATTCCCTAAAAAATTGCAATAATAAACAAAATGACATATTTCAAAAACTTATAAATTCCTGTCAACCAAACATGCGTAGGCATTTTAAATTCCGGAATTTTAAATTCTCAAGAATTTAAATTTCCTAGAATTTAAAATTCCAGAATTTCAAATTAATGAACCAAACGGCACCTAAGTGTAATTAAAGAGCAGTGCACAGTGACCAGTATTTTTTTAATTAAATACTTTACTATTCACGACTCTCAATGCAGAGATTTTTTTTTACAAAACGCATCCTCAAGTACACTAAAAGTTACAAAATCGACCTTGAACATTTACTTATTTACGTCTTTTTTATACAACAAACTTTATTTATCAAGTATGAGACGTATATCTATCGACTCATCCGGGAAAAAAATTGTCATCGAAAAGATCGTCGAATTGCGAACAAAACGAGCCCAATATTTCAATGCTTATGACATACCTACGATTTTATAGAAAAAATTTTGAAGTTTAATATAAATTTTTAAGAAACTTACGGAAATAGTCTTCAAGGTTGTCGTGTCTTTGCAGCGTCAGCCCAACGACAAACAAATAGTACTTTACGTTATTAATCCGTTACAAAATAGTTTCGCGCGCTACGACCTCGTTTGAAAGAATCTTTAAGAACATTATCTTTAAAGTAAAACAATAAATGCGAAAGGGAAATGCTACTCATCAAGTATTTTGACTTTGTTCCACAAGGATAAAAGAAAGAGGATAGTTAAATAAAAAAATATGCATAGTGACGCCTTACGAAGAAAATGAAGGCCATAGAGTGTTAAAGCCGTAAAGCGGCAAATGAGATAGGAGATTGCACAAGCATTAGACATGTTCTTGTATTATTATGTTTTGAATAATTCATTGATATGCCTTTTTATTATTAAAAACATACTATTTGAATAGTGGTAGAAGGTAAATGCAATGTTTTGAAAACCGGGTTTTGAATCGACCCGGTCGAGTCACTGGGTCACCGGGTTTACCGGTTAACCGGTTGGTCCGCCGGGTTCAACTCCGGTTTTCCAAAATAATATATATATATATATTTAATATATATATATATATATATATATATATATATATATATATATATTTTCAATATTTAGAGAGAAGTATATGTATATAAATCATGAAATATAAATATTTATATATTAAGCCTAAGACTATTTATTTACAATAATACTTGTAAAATTAAAATTACGTCGCAAAATTATACATTTAACCCGTTTTTATTTATAAAAAATACGAAAAAACCGGGTATTGGACCGGGTCACTCAAACCCGGTCAAACCACGGCGGGTCAAAAAGGGTTTGAAAATATGAAACGTGTATAGTTTGACCCGTTTTTTTCGGCTCGGTACCCGGTTCGAACCCGGCCGGGTCGAACCGGGTTTCAAAACACTGGGTAAATGAATAAAAAGTTGTGTGGTTAGCTTTTTTTTATTGCAAAGCTAATTTTATGGAAACTACATTTGTTAATCTAGGTGTCATAATATTATTATTCATAACTCGTTGAACTCTATTGAGTAGCTCCACCGTCTCAGGTGTAAGGAAACCAAAAGTATCAAACGCGAAAAGAATAAACACGTGTTGATATTTAATGCATGCTTTCTCGTGTTGGTCACTTTACATGAGGCGGTTTTCAAAGCAGTCTGACCCACTGTAAAACCCTTACTACTCAACCTCACAAGAGGAGAAACCCCGGTTAGATACACCCACACATGTTTTCCTCCGACCCATTCAAAAACCAAAACGTCAGTCGATCTGAGTGTGGATCTTCCGTCTGACGGGTCAGTCAAAAAGTTCGCATATACTTCTTTCTTGATGGAGATCCCGACACGCCTGCATATGTAAAAAGAACGTCCTTAACCATATCGTGGTTCAGTACTTGAAGCCTAGGAGCTCTTTACAATGAACCGCGTGTTTCCCAAAAGAGCCCAAACATGCCTTGTGACAAAGATGGGATATCGCGTCAACCGAATATGGGGCGATACTTAAGGATAATGTGGTATTCCACTGGTGACATATGTTGACTGAGCCCGTCTATAGAGATAACTAGTAGATAGGAGATTGCACAAGCATTAGACATGTTCTTGTATTATTATGTTTTGAATAATTCATTGATATGCCTTTTTATTATTAAAAACATACTATTTGAATAGTGGTAGAAGGTAAATGAATAACAAGCTGTGTCGTTAGCTTTTTTTCATTGCAAAACTAATTTTATGAAAACTACATTTGTTAATCTAGGTGTCATAATATTATTGTTCATAACTCGTTGAACTCTATTGAGTAGCTTCACCGTCTTAGGTGCAAGGAAACCAAAAGTATCAAACGCGAAAAGAATAAACACGTGTTGATATTTAATGCATGCTTTCTCGTGTTTGCTCACTTTGCATGAGGCGGTTTTCAAAGCAGTCTGACCCACTGTAAAACCCTTACTACTCAACCTCACAAGAGGAGAAACCCCGGTTAGATACACCCACACATGTTTTCCTCCGACCCATTCAAAAACCAAAACGTCAGTCGATCTGAGTGTGGATCTTCCGTCTGACGGGTCAGTCAAAAAGTTCGCATATACTTCTTTCTTGATGGAGATCCCGACACGCCTACATATGTAAAAAGAACGTCCTTAACCATATCGTGTCAGTACTTGAAGCCTAGGAGCTCTTTACAATGAACCGCGTGTTTCCCAAAAGAGCCCAAACATGCCTTGTGACAAAGATGGGATATCGCGTCAACCGAAAATAATGAAATCATGGGGCGATACTTAAGGATAATGTGGTATTCCACTGGTGACATATGTTGACTGAGCCCGTCTATAGAGATAACTAGTAGAAAATCCTGAGCATGTGATGCGCGTAGACACTCAAAAATCGCTTTCTGTCTAACAATCATGTCAAAGTGGACTTCCATATCCTTGATGATTTCGCTAAAAAAGGCACTCGACAGTGTTTGTTTGCTTTAGAGGGGGCAGTGTCTTTATTAGTGAAACAGTTAAAATCAAGCTTGAAATCATATCACGTAGGCAAACCAAAACAGATTCATAATCATCATTCATATCATATATGTCACTGTCACGTAAGATATGCTCTTGTATATATAAAAGAGCAGTATGCTCATGAACAGTGCAAAAGGAATAAAATATTTCCCAACGCACGCATCTCGAGATTTTTTTTATATATTTTCAAAAGGCACCCTGAACTTTAACTTATTTACGATTTTTTTATATAACACACTTTATTTATCAAATATGGAGCGCATATCTACCGATTCATTCGGGAAAAAAAATGGCATTGGAAAGATCGTCGAATTGCGAACAAAACAAGCCAAATATTGCACCGTTATCGATCCGTTGCGAAAATATTCCCGCGTGGTCCGCAGTAACGCGCAAGTTACGAACCTCATTCTACTTAAAAGTTGAAAGTTTTAAATAATCAATATTAAATTCATATTTCTTATTTGAATACTCATATCTAGCTTCGGTAGGATCGGGTATGTTCTTGACTTCAGACATGCGTACGATTTTATAAAAATTGTTGAAGTTTAATATATATATTTAAAAAACCGAATTTTCAAAACGCACCCTGAACTTTAACCTATTTACGTTTTTCTTTCATATTTTTTAAAACTCAATTTTCAAAGCGCACTCTCAACTTTCATCTACTTACGACTTTTCAATAAAATAAACTGTATTCGTCAATTACGGAGTGCATATCTATCGATTCATTCGAAAAAAAATGTCACTGAAAAGATTGCAGAATTGCGAACAAAACGAGCCCAATATTGCAATGGTTCTGACATGCGTACGATTTTATAAAAAATGTTGAAGTTTAATATAAGGTAAGTCCCAATAGCTGAAAAATCGTACTTGGCATTATCGGTCCGCTGCAAAAATAGTTCCGCGCGCTCCGCGACAGCGCGCGGGTGACAAACCTCGTTACAAGTATATATTAAATCTCAGGAACTGTTCACGTGAACAGTAGGAACCGAATAAAAAAATGTATGTGTCATGTTTAACAATGAATTTTTTTTTATATAAAAGCCACCCTCAAGTTTGTTAAAAGTTACAAAAATAACCCTCAGCTTTTATTTATTTACGATTTTTATATAAAAAACTTTATTTATCAAATATGAAAAGCATATCTATCGATTCATTCAGAAAAATATGACGTTGAAAAGATCGTCGAAATTGCGAACAAAACGAGCCCAATATTATAATGCTTCTGACACACGCACGATTTTATAAAAAATATTAAAGTTTAATATATATATTTAAAATATTTACAAAATATACCCTCATGTTTGCGCAGTCTCAAGTTTGCTAAAAGTTATAAAATCGCCCTTCAACTTTTACATATTTACTACTTTTTTATATAATAAACTCTATTTATCAAATATGGAACGCATATCTATCGATTCATGCGGAAAAAAATGTCGCCGAAAAGAGCGTCGAATTGCGAATAAAACGAGCCAAATATTGCAATGCTTCTGACATTCACATGATTTTAAAAAAAATTTGAAGTTTAATATATATTTTTAAAATATTTACAAAACGCACCCTCACATTTGCGCACCCTCAAGTTTGCTAAAGTTACAAAACCGTCATTTAACTTTTACATATTTACTACTTTTTTATATAATAAACTCTATTTATCAAATATGGAACGCATATCTATCGATTCATGCGGAAAAAAATGTCGCCGAAAAGAGCGTCGAATTGCGAATAAAACGAGCCAAATATTGCAATGCTTCTAACATGCGCATGCTTTTATAAAAAATGTTGAAGTTTAATATATATTTCAAAATATTTACATAAATAGTCTTTGAAGTTATCTCGTTGCAAGGTGAGTCTCAACGAATGACAAATAATAATTGCCGTTATCGATCCGTTGCGAAAATATTCCCGCGTGGTCCGCGGTAACGCGCAAGTTACGAACCTCATTCTACTTAAAAGTTGAAAGTTTTAAATAATCTATTAAATTCATATTTCTTATTTGAATACTCATATCTAGCTTCGGTAGGATTGGGTATGCTCTTGAATTTCTTATTTGAATAAACCCTCAATTCTCCATTTTGAAACCCTTATAAAACGAGAACTCTCCCATTTCCATTAGCATCAAACAATCATCTCTCACTTTTAAATTTCTCTCTTACTAAAAACAAACACAATGAGAATTTGTAGTGTTGGAGTTGTGTTGTTGATGCTGTTGGCATGTTGTATGCCATCATTAGCTAAAGTTTACACTGTTGGAGACTCTGCGGGTTGGTCACTTAGTGTTGATTATTCAACTTGGACTTCTGGCAAAACATTCAAAGTTGGAGATAGCCTTGGTAACATAATGTCTTGTTTTTTTTACGTATGATCATTCATAGTTTATATAAGTCAATAAATTTAGTTGTATAAATAAAAAGGTGTTTGAAGTTGCTTAGCAACACCTAAAATGATTGTTTAAAACTAATCATATTTGTATCAAAATGCAATGTACAATTATACGAAATTAGTAACTAGCTAGTGGATGTTACAATAATGTAAGATATGCATATAAATTTGTTAATGGTTTTTTTCTTTTTTGTATTTTGGCTAGTGTTCAACTATGGAAGTAGTCACTCAGTAGCTGAAGTTGGCTCAAACGACTATGACACATGTTCTGTTGCAAACTCGATTGCCTCCTACAATAACGGGCCTACCACTGTTGCCCTCAATACCACTGGTACACATTACTTTGTTTGCGGTGTGGTTGGACACTGTGGAGGTGGGATGAAGGTGTCAGTCCCAGTTACAGCCGATGGTGGCAGTGGTGGTGCCAGCCCAACTCCATCTGGGACTGGCAGTTCATCACCTACTACACCTTCTACTACACCACCAAAAGGAACCAGTACCGGGAGTGTCCCGGCATCCTCACCAACTAATTCTCCATTTGTAGCAGCTGTTTTCGGTTTGGGTTCGTTGGTATTTATGTTGGTTCTTTCTTGAGTTATCTAGCCAGGATAGAGGCAGTGCCATGTTTCTTTATGGATTTGCATTGGTTGGTAAATAAATGTATTAATTTGATGTGCTATGGTTTAAAACTTTATCAATCTTGATTTATATGCTCACTCCAATATTATGCTGTAAATATTGTCATGCATTTTAATTTGTTGTCAAACGGACTAAAAAAAGGGACTACTTTCATTCCCACATATACCTTGAAATCATGACAATGATAATTGATAACCTTTCTTGCATCCAAAACAATCACATGCTAGTCTTAATATACCGTATGACAAGAAAGTAATTTTTTTTCGAAAAACAGTAGAATTTATTAAAAACCACTAGAAACTACCTAGAGATGACCATAGCCTACGAGGCACAAACAACAGGCCTTTTCCAACATAAGCGACTGCATCGCATGTATAAAAGAAAACTACACAAAGTTACAGATAAAAACGCAGCCAAACAAACCCGCCAAAGACGGTCCCATTAAAAAAACCAACATTTTCGATCTGACACGGAAACAAGGTTCCAGGCCCACACCTAACAAAACACGAATCGCGATAAAAAAACTGCCAAACAACAACGCAAACCCAAACGTGCAGAAAAAGCCAACCGCACCGAGCACCATAAGTAGCAATAACCGAACAAGAACCCGACTTAAATCACAAAAAACACAAGCCTTTGCACCAATCCACCCATCTAATACCAAGTGACAAGAAAGTAATTTTAACATATTATTATGACAAGAAAAGCATCACATACACTAGTCTCTGTGATTACCCGCAGTCATCATTTACTCATCAATCGACACTGCATCATACACCACCCTCTTTCAGACTTACCGGTTAAACCTCTGTAGTCCTCACTCCTCACCTGTCATGTACCTATACTCCAATATTTGTTTATAAACACATAAATACACTCATACAAACTTAACTCTACGTTCTATCACAATCCCATGAGGAACAACTCAAATGTTAAGTCGTGTTAAAAAAGTGGAATTCTTCTAAGATCCATTGCTGGATTTTTCTGCATGCTCTCCTCCCAAAATGCAGACAGACTTGCGAGGACAAATCTATTAGATGGCTAGGTTATTCGGCCCAAACCTAATTGTGGGTTTGGGTCCATTGTGTTTTTGTTTATTAGGTTTGGGCCGAATAACCTAGCCATCTAATGAAATCTGGGTTCGTTGGTCCGGAAAGTCACGTGGATTGGTGTCACAAGTGAGTCACTCGCCACCTAGGCGGCCATACAGGCTCTGCGCATAGTCTCAGTCTGATACTACTGATAGTGATAAGACATGAACTCATAAATTCAGTGTGTAGTCGATGAGCAATCTCTTAGTAGTTACCAATGTTGGGCCATCCAAATTTCACGATGGCGACTATTACTTTTATTGCATATATTGCAGGATAGATAGTTGGTTTTAAAGATTTTGAACGAGATTAATTAAAGATCTAGCTAGGAACTGACTTTCGTCGACTGATCAGCTCTCAATCAATATATTTTGATTATTTTCACATTAGTGCGTGTGACTTTAATCAAAACAATAGACAAATAAACAAAAAGTGCTATGATGCAATTGCATACCATGGCCACTACGAGGAAAGACAATGAAAAAGAACGTTAGTTGGAAAAGGTACCTTTAGTTTGTTACCAATATCTTGGTTGTCATATCCCCACAGAATTATTACGAGAATGCCAAATTATGGGAAAATTTTGTTAAGACGATGGTTTTACCATTTAGACACTTTAAGAAATATATATGCGCAAGTATGGTTGCTCGTGCGTTATTTTTTTTAAACGGCAATTTTTTTAATTAAAGACTAGCAAAAGGTTAAAGATTATGATACATCAAAATAGTCGTATGACCAAAACACCAAAATAAAAAACAATGATAAGCAAATCTTCTTGCAAGAGGTTTAGCACCTGGATCTCTCAATTGGGTGCATTGTTCGGCTCCTACGGAAGACATCAAACATGTTTTATTCCTTTGTGATTGAGCACATGATATATGGGCTAACATGGAGCTGACTCAATAGATATATCCATTGAAAATGTGTTATGTGCAGAGCAACAAGAAAGTAAGTTTGAGTTGATTCTTATGTTAATGTGGCGAATATGGAGTGTAAGAAATTGCAAAGCTTATGGACAAGGAGATCTCGAACAGAATAAATTGATAGAATATGCTCATACGATGTTGCAAGAATTACCCGAGCAAATCAAGCTACAGTAGTAGCTATGGCCCCTCACATACGGAGAGATAAAAATTAATGATGATGATGTTGTATCAGGGAACAATGGTCTAGCAGGCCTTGGTTTTGTTGTGAGATCCCATAGCGGGTCAGTATTGGTTGCGGGAAGCAAAAGGGTCAACCATGTGACGTCTGTTTTCAAAGGTGAGGAAAATGCAATTCTTTGGGCTATACAAGTCGTCTAGCTAAGGGCTTTCCAATAGTTCTTGTGCTGATTCAAACATACTTGTGGAGACATTCAAACACGACAAAGTGTTAGTTCACATTAGAGCTCTATTTCTCCACATACGTCGATTATGTTTGTCATTTAATTCATGTACTTGGTCTTTTGTGTAACGCAAGGGGAATAGAGTTTTTCATGAGCTAGCTAGAAAAGCGTTAAATGATAGTATAGATGACATGTATGATGGATTTGCGCCCTGTTCGGTTGAGCCATGGGCACAACATGATGCTATTGATTAAAAGAAAGTTATTATAAGAAAAGAAAAAAAAAACAATGAAGTCCTCCTAAATGTAAAACCGATTAACCGGTTCGCCTTTTGGATTTTGAAGCGTTTAGATCGCATAAACATCACGTGTACATTGATTTGTTTTTGTCTAATTTGTTTGTGTCAAAAGGAAAATACTACCAACTTACATCCTTTACATTAAGTTCTAAACGTGTCGTTTCATGAGTTTTGGGGCAGCGATCTCATTTGAATTACTCAAAAGTTCGATCTTCATTTTCGCAATTAAAGCACATAAGGCATCATCAAATGTAGGACCAGAAGCTACAATACCAGAATGTCAAACAGCTTTGTCTGCAAGCTAGTTGACTGAAATTTAGATGCAAGAAAGACATAATTAAAAACATCACCTGCACAATAGATGCCAAGCCCCCTGAATGCAAAGGGTAAAGTAGCAAGTCTCCATTTCCAATCACCCAATCTAGGTCCGGAGGCAGTGACAATATGTTCCAGAGCAGAACGAAGAGCCGCATCAAAAGAACGTTGGGCCCGCTCAAAGACCCAGAGGAACATGTGCACATACCAAGATATAGTTTGGATATACCCTAACCCGTACGAAGAAGCATCAACTCACACCGAGGGTCATTAATCTTAGTAACTGCATGTATAAGCTCAACGATTTTGGCCACTCTCTTCATAACAAGCTAACTATTGAATTTGAAATCCACACTTGCAGGCCCACCAAGTAATTTAACACCATGCAGGGGCCGAGAAATATTATGCCGGAAAACACCCGTAAGCCTGCTTCTAGGATCTTCCTTTGGCAAAAAAAACCTCAGTTTTTATCAACGTTGAGATGCAAGCCACAACTAGGCCTATCCACTATAATTAACTTTAAAACCTTCCCCGTAACCAAAGTATCTCTAATAATAGTGTCATCATCTAGATACCAAGCATGTAAGGAGAGGTTAAAGGGGTCTCTAATCTTACATATCAATGGATGTAACACTAGGGCAAAAAGCAGAGGTCCAAGGGGATCACCAACTTTACTCTTTGGCACGACCGTAAGGTGTGTTCCCAATAGTACAATCTAGCTGGGAAAAGTAACAAATCTCCACCCAACGTGAAATAGCATAACAACGAAGGCGAACTTCCTCTAACATAACCTCTTGATCCACCAAATTAAAGGTATTTTTGAAGTCCACCAACAACATTCAAAGACCAACATCATCTCCACGGTCCTTAATCAACCGATTCACGACATGAAGAATAGCCTCCCCTCCCCCTGATACCCCAACACCAAACTGTTGATCATTTAAATAACCAACCAAAGAATGATCAATCGTAGCAACACTAACCTTGGAAAAGTATATGCCTTCAAACAATACCCACAGCTATAAGACGTATACCACCACCCGGCTTAATCATCAGCGTGATGGGAAGCACTAGCGATATACTCACACTACATCTTGGGGAATTTCCCATAGAGAAATAGATTTACTACTTGGGTGATAGAAGCGACTAACTCATCTGATATAGCCACATCAACACCACTTAAGCAATTCATAAAATGTTTTAGACACCAACCAAAATCCATACTTTATTTCTTCATATAGGACAAACACCATTACATCATACATTGGTAAAATGAGACCTAAATACCAATGTTAAACACATATTCAACTTATAACCAAAATACATATTGTTAGCCTCAAAATATTAAGTTGAACAAAGGAAGAAAAAGTCATTATGTAATATGATGGGTCTTTACGATTTAGGAACTTTGTAACTAATGTAATAGGCTAGTTGGGATTACGGGCTCGAGGTTTAATCTAACCTTGTATGTGTTTCGGGCCAAAAGCCCAACCAAAGTCGAACCCGACCAAACCTCAAGTAACCTACACGCCTCTTAAGGTTACGATTACTATAAATACCCCTCTCTACACATGAGAGGGGGTTGGTTGTTTTTGTTAATCATTCCACACTTAGCAAATTCATCCCTCCACTCTCTTGTTTCTCTCTCTACAATTCTTCTTTTCCCTCTCTAACTTTCTACCATACTTTGTGATTATATATGTGAAATGGTGGTGTAGTTTGTAGGACAACAAGTGGTATCAGAGCCAGGGGTAGACTAGGGTGTTTGTAGTTTCGTTTTTTTGCTTATTTTTAGCTTGTTTTGTTAAAAAAATTACGTTTAATCTTTTTAACACTAAAAACGTATACTTTTGATCTTAAAATGAAAGAAAGGGTAGCGCCAAACAATAGTCAAGTGATGCTTAAGACAAAGCAAGTAGAAGATCACCATAGGATTTCTAGTTTTTCAAATAAAACAAAGTTTGTAACTACGTGTAATGACAGTTTAAAGTCTAAGACTTTGAATGCTAAAGTTGTTTGTGTAACTTGTGGCACATGTGTGTTTAATTCGAATCATGATGCTTGTGTTTCTAATTTTATTAATGACATGAATGCTAGAATTAAGAAGCCTAAAGTAGTGCCTATTAGTAATAGAAAACCCACAAAGAAAGCGAACCAATCTGTTGCAAAACCCCATAAGAAAATAGTTGCTTCAGAAACTACTATCCAGAGATCCAAGAGTTACTTTAGGATGCTATATGAAAAAACTAGTAAGGCTTGGACCTAGTGGAATGAAAAACAATGTCTATCAGGATATATTTGGAAACCCAAGGTTAAAATGACAATGTGTTAACGAGTAATAGATCAACTTTAGATATTGAATCTAGGTCTACTAATAACTTAGAACCATTAAACAAAATGGGATCCAATTTGTCCAACTCTTCAGTGTCTTCTAACTGTTTTGCAGATCGTACAAATCATCCTATTCATCGTAGACTCTGGGGCACAAAGCACATGACGGGAAACCTCAAGTTACTATGTAATTATCGTTGAGAAATATATGGGTACGGTGCGGTTCGAAAATGATCAATTTGCACAGATTCTTAGTTATGGAGATTTGGTTCAAGGAAATGTCATGATAAAAGTGTTTATTACGTCAAAGGCCTCAATCACAATTTATTTTTCGTTGGTCAATTTTGAAAATCGACATGCTTTGTTAGAGATCTTCAGGAAAACGACTCACTAATGGGTACTTGTGGATCTGATCTCTACACAATAGCTCTTCAGGAATCATCTTCACCAACTCTAATATGTTTTATACAAAAGGCTTCACCAACTTAAGCATGGTTATGGCATCTTCGTCTCTCTCATCTTAACTTCGACACCATTAACTTGCTTTCTAAGAATGACATTGTGAATGGTCTAACACAGTTAAAGTATGTAAAGGATCAACTGTGTTTATCTTATGAAATGGGTAAAGCAAAGTGATGTGGATATCTTGTAAACACAGAACTTTTACAACCCTCCTAGGCAGAGTACTTAATCATTATAGTAGTATAGGCAAGACTCGGGGGATTGATCGTTCTCTAAGGGAATAGTTTGGGTAAGTTCGAATTGAATGTTCATTAGGGTCTAGAGGTTGAGAGAAGATTATTTTTATGTTTTTAGATTTTTTAGAAAGCAAGTAATATCTCGGGTTTTAAAGGGGTTTGATTACACTAATTAACTAACTATTCCTAATTCTATTCTAATTGTAGAAAAGTAAAGTGATGGAAAACTCATATGGTTAAACAAATATGTTTACCTAATCATGCACTACTTCCTAGTTAATCTCTCTCGTTTTATTGTCTGTTACCGTCGTGAATGTAATGTGTGTGTATTAAATACTTAATTCGAAATCCACCCATATGGCAAGGTAGTATGAAGACTATTGCGGGGTTTCCTCTAAACCCTAAAAAACGACTTAAGTGCCTGCTCTAAGGCTTACTTACGTTCTCCAATGATTCTCCACAAATTTTCCACATTAAACCTAAAAAACAAGGGTTATATATATAGAGTTTAAGTTGTGACGTCGTCCTATGCAATTCGTGACGTCGTCAACCCGAAGAATCTGTTATGGTCTTATCAGTGTCGGTTACTTTGATGTCGTCACAAAAGATTGTGACGTCGTCCCTTGGATACATTGACAATGTCATGGGAAATCCTGACGCCGTCTCCATGACATGTGAAACTTTTCTTGATCAAATACGTGTAGATTTGCAATCTTGTCTCGTTTCTTCCCAAATTAAGCCCAAGTTACGTGTATTTCCTCCAAATGCCTTCCAAATGCTAAAATAACAAAAAGAAACGAATTTGGGCATATTTGCATGACTTTGAGGGTTAAATGGCCCCGAAAAAGTATATAAAATGACACCTCATCAAATACCCCCACACTTGGGATTTGCTTGTACTCAAGCAAATGAGCTTTTTTACCTAGTAAATAGCAAAATCGGGGGCATTTAACCTACTCAATAAATATAGTTTATGGCACAACCGGATAGACCTTGTAATTAAAATCACAAAAATTATATACTAGCACCTCACATAAGTGTTTGGGTTCTCTCTTTCTCTTGGTGTAATTATGAATTATAACAATATCGGAAACGAAAGAAATAAACACTTATTACTTGTCATAGTATATAAATTACCATAAGCTTGATAAAAGGATCAAAATCTCCACCGCTTTGGCGTAAACACCTAGGAATTATTATCAAAGAAGTCTTCAAAGGGTTGTAGTGTAGGGTAAAGGAAACACGGTTAGAGATATGGGGGAATTTTTACTTGTGTCAAGTCAATCATTCACAAGAATACATGTAAAAGGCGTATAAAGCCAAGACTATACTAGGACAATAATACAAACTCTACATGAAACTCTCTCTTTTTCTTTTCTCGACACTTTCTTGATATAAACATAAGCAAGATGGCAGCCCGTATATTCTAACATATTTTTTTTTGCTTTTTTCATTTTTTGTATTTATTGATTTTTTTCTTTCTATTTTTTTTTCTTTTTTTCTATACACTTTTGCCCTGCCATCCGCTTGATCATAAATAAATAAACATGACCCAGGGTTTATAGTTGCACCCCTACACTTGAGTTTTTAATACTCAATAACATAATACTAACTAATGACTCGAATTGAGAAGGATCAACATAACATGGAGAATATTAGACAAATATGGGGGTAATGACTTAACTTTTCTTCCCCATTTCTCCATATATTAAAAACTACCATGAATTCTTATCGTCCCAAAACGGGATACACTAACAATGACTCAACTTAGCAACCATGTAATCAAGTAAACAATTAACTAGGGTTAAACACATGTGATAACAATAATGTACTAAAATGATTACATACAAGGAAGGCTAAGGCGATTTGGGTGTAACATTACTACATACTCTGGAATAGTCTATTCAGGATTTCCTTCATCCAAAGAAATCCCCTTTCGGTCGTCCCAAAATGCTTAATAGAAGAAAACAAAAAGGATAGGCTCAGAGAGGTGTACTAGAGGTATCTTGCAATAAAAATAAGTGCATAGCAAGGGCGTAGGGGTAGTTATATGACCAAGGAAATCATCATAACCATAACAAATATAGGATAAAAACAAGGGTTTATCCTAATGCCTCTTGTCACTTAGTAAATCCTATACACACGAATGCGATCTCACTAGCAGTCTCGAGATGCATCGCTAAAGCAAGTTCTAGAATTTATAATACTACTGGTACACTCTCATAAGCACTAAAGATGAATGCTTTAATTTCTAAAGATCTAGGGGCGAACCTCACATTTTTGGAGTGGAATTTTTTAGTGGTAGGGTTTTTGTGCTAGTAATATAACTCCTATCCATGAGACGCTTTTAATACTACAGTTTCACCGATATATGCCATAAATTTTTTTAAATTTGGGTTAAAATTACCGTCCTAAACTATGTTTCGGTATGTGGTATATCTTATATCATAACACGGGTTCGATTCTTGGACTTGGCTAGTTTCTAGAGAGAGAAACACATGAGAGGTTTTCTAGAGAGAAAAACAAGTGTGTTTAAAATGGAAAATAAATATTGACTAGCTTGCCTCTTCCAAAGTTGGAAAAGGATTATATAGTTTTTACAAAATACCGGGTATTAGTACCCGGCATAAAATCGAAAATCATACTATTAACTATTAAACTACGAGCTATAATAAACAGTAAAATACACGGGGTGACCGAGTCTTTTTCTAATATCTAACAATCTCCCCCTAAGGGAGGTCACCCCTGAAAATACTAAACTTAATCACTTCAGTCTTTAGCTCGTAGACATTTGATATCTTGTACATTTGGGGTAGTGATCTTTTGATTCATCTTTGACTTGTCTTTGATTGTGATCTTGAGCTTTCTTGAGATCATCACCCAAACATAATCTTACATCATCTTGTAATGGATCGCCATCTTGTGCACTTGTGAAGAAATAAACGATATCAGAGTTTGCGGAAGCTTTGACACCTTTATGAGATCTTTCATAACTTCATAACAAGTGTAGGTCGTGTCTGAGCATTCGGTTATTCACTTGATATTTCTGGTACTGGGTATTTCCATCTCCATCTCCATCTTTAAATTATCCTGTAATGAAACAGTTAGCAATAAAGAGAAAATTGATTTGAAAAATCAGTCTAAGTGTTTCTTATGAAAATATTTTGTAACACTTCGAGAGTTTTGATTGTTTGTCAAATGTTCAATAACCGTCAATTCATATACTGGAACAAGTTTGATTCACGTAGAATCGCACCATCGTTTCTTTCCAGTTGACACAAGTTTGATTCTTGTAGAATCGCACAAGTCACCTACCAAGAGCTTGTTTGATGTTGGCTCTAGCAGGATTTCCATCTTCATTGTGAAAAACCTTCGTTTCACTCGGATGTTCTGGCAATATCACAAGGATAATGCGTAGGACTCTTAGGATAGACTTGTTTCCACAGTGTGTGAAAGACAAGAGAATTGGCAATGTGTCCTAACGAGATTAATTGATGATCTCTTGGCTCTAGACTCGATAGTGCGTTTTGGTTTTAGTGATCGGAGGCTGGAGCTGACTGCCACCTTTTCAATATCAACTAACTCGGAGTGAGAAAGTCAATAGATTACGTGTTTAGTCTCCGTGAGAAATGAAACAGAAATCTTTTGAGAGATTCTGAGTGGCTAGGGAGGGTTGTGCATTGCATCACTGGGTCCATGATGTCGGTCTTCAATGTCAGCAATCATCTTAGTGATTCTGGCAGCATATGTATTGACCCGGTTTCTGCCTAAGTGTATGGAGGGCTTCTTTCTTTACACCCTTTATCCTTACTATTCTTTTTAATTCTTCAACCCCTTCAGTGCTTACCGAGACTTCATGACTAGAACCTTGTTGGGTTTATTCCAGTACTAGCTCCATCTCAGTCGGCACTATTCCCTTATTCTCACTTTTTCTCCTTTTTTATGTCATACCTAAGGACTTCTACACTAACTAGTGGATTGTCCCTGGGCAGATCCCTCCGGTTCTGGCTGGATCATTGGAACTTGTACCTAACCTTACCAACCTTATATCTCCGATAATGTAAAATGCATGGTCAGTCTTTTGGTACAGTTCTACTCTGCATAAAACCAATTGAAAAATTCAATTAAGGTACTTATGATATAAATATCAAACCGTTTTGTACCTCGATTATTTTTTACTTTTTAGAAACGCTCCCCCTCAAAATGTGCATCGGTATTCGAAATTGTTTAGCACGTTTGGGCGGAGTATCCACACAACTCTTAATAATCACATTTTTATTATTCACATATTTGAATCACATTTTCTCCCCTTATCAAAAATTTTAAACCCTTTGACATTTTGGATATTAATTGATTTAAATATGTTAAAAAATTTGGAGAAAAATGTGCCAATTATTCACAAGTCGTGTAGAAACATATTAATGCTCCCCCTCAATCGTTGAGGGTCATAGATTATTCCTACACATAATCATCAAAAGATATACTACTTTTTACTTATAGTGTACAAGATAAATTATTCACAATAAGTTAATATTGACCTTAGTATCGGAGTGACGATGTCACACTATTCTGCTGATCTAATTCTTATCAGTCTA
This sequence comes from Tanacetum coccineum, assembly GCA_026074375.1. Classification (NCBI taxonomy): domain Eukaryota; kingdom Viridiplantae; phylum Streptophyta; class Magnoliopsida; order Asterales; family Asteraceae; genus Tanacetum; species Tanacetum coccineum. The sequence continues at coordinate 24,200 of BQNB010022431.1, read as the reverse complement.
AGGGGTGTCTGTTTGGGAGGGAGCTGAAGAAGTTCAGAGCATAATTCATATCAAAGCCGAAGTATTCGGATAAGAGAACTTCAAGGATGACAAATGAGATGCAGATTCTGATATACTTCGACATGACCAGAAGTGCAAGAATATGAAGCGTTCTCAAGACATGCAGCTAATTCAGAAACTTCGTGATGACCAGAAGCGTATGAAGAAAGTTTTTGAAGTCATGTCAGGAAGTTATGTGCAAAAATCCAATCAAAACCGGGTTCGGTAGAGAAAACTTCTATGTCATCCTCAGCATTTCGTTCGTCTACAAGCTGAAGAAATAAAGCTGGAGTATTCAAGTAGATCGTCAAAGATATTCTCAAGGAATACTGGACTTCATTCTTATCATTTTTCTTTATTTTTGCTTGTAGGGAACATTGTAACCAATTCACGTGTGACGCCATCTTGGAGGGAGATTGTTAGCCTCACTTTTAGTGAAGCTGGCGTCTTACACGTGAATTGGACTAGTTTTGGACACTGCGTACCACGCAGGGGTCATTTATGTTAACTAGGAATAGTTAGCTTTTTGTTTCTTGTATAAATACCCCTCATGGCTCTCCATGAGGGGGTGGATGTTCATTTTTCTTTTTTCCTTAATCTAATCTTTCATCTTTTTGTGTTCATCTCCTCTCTTTACTTTCTCTCACTAAAATCAATATGTCTTATCTTTTGTTCTTTGATCACCCAAGACCCCCCGAATAAGGTGTTTTGTATCGCGTACAATTGGTATCAAGAGCTAACCGGGGGTGTATTGTATTCGTGTGTGTTGTGTTGGTGGTTTTGTTGTTGTGAGCTTATTTGAGCTTATTATTGGTTCGTCTTATTACGTTTTGTCGTTTTGGAGTCAAACAATTTTGTCTCTTAAGGTTTTACAACTTTCATTTGTTTTAGCTGCTTAGAAAGTGTTTGATTATCTGCCAAACCGAACGAGTCAACCTTCATAAACCGATCGAGCTTTATTCTTCTTCAACCGAACGAGTGACATTCCTTGTTGGAACCGATCGAGCAAAACCCTTTGACGACCGAACGAGTTCCTAACTTTTACAACCGAACGAGCTCCAACATACTTGGACCGAACCAGCAAGTCTTCAATAACCGAACCAGTGTGCACTAGTGTGAACCGAACTAGCATTCACTAGAGACAACCGATCGAGCCACCCTTAAAGGACCGAACGAGTTTCACACTTTGTGGACCGAACGAGTCTTAAACAACATGAACCGAACGAGTCTCACACTATGTGGACCGAACAAGACACAACTCAGCATGAACCGATCTAAACCAAACCTTAAGACGTTCAAACTCATTGAGTTCTTCTTGCATGGCTTCAAACCAACAGGATTTCGTCAATGCTTCTTTCAGAAGAACCTATACGTCGTATTCAGTGGCGGTTAATGAATATTCCAGAATAAAATAATCATGGAGCCCACACCAAGTTACCCCAATACGCCGTATCAGATCCCTCCAATACGGCGTATCAACATGATTTCAGAGCCTGTAAATAGAAAACCTAAAATTTAGTTTTCAATATTCATTAGAAGCTTTTAACCACCAAGTACAATATACAAATGATTTTAGAAGCAAGAAGGTCCTGCAAGTGCCTCAATTCAAAAGGAAAACTCTTGTGATCTCTATACTCCGCTATAAGTGTTCGGTTAGCAGAACGTCTTGTTTAGTTTAATCATTCGTCTATGATACTGTGTATTGTTACAATGACTATGGGCTAATACCTATAGGTATTAGCCATGTTTATGATAATTTGATGTTTTGATTGTTTACTTATTCGTTGCATGTTGATTATGTTTATCACTTCATACCTATTTATGTTTTGATTATGTTTTATTTATCATTCAACTGGATCTAGGATTACATATAAAGCGTTGTAACTTAATTGTTATTTGGGCGTAGACTAGAGTCCGAGAGAAATATTACATGTAGCTTATCTATGTGACTCTGGATTAATAGGACTACTGATGACATCAAATAACGTTACTTTTATAGCATCATTTATCCCATGTAAATAACCCATTTTGTATAATTATTGCAAATAATTGTTACTTAATAGTTTGTATTTGAGAATTCCAGTAATTATGGAGTACTTGGTGAAGATTAGCTAAAAGGCACACATTCTGAAGCTTAAACGAAGAAATATAAAGAAATTGATTCTGACATCCAATACACCATATCCATCAAGGAAGATACGGCATATCTATGCTTGCACTTCACTAAATACCACGAAGGAACAAGATTCAATACGCTGTATCCAGAAGAAGTCTATATGCTGTATTCAAGATATAGTAATAAAATATTCTGGAAGACATCGAACGTGGTCCCTACTCCAAGAAACTCCCGATACGCTGTATTGACCTCAGTCAATACGCCGTATTGACCAAATTCCAAACCTTATAAATAGAAAACCTAAAAACGGGTTTTTAGTGTGCTAAATCATATTTTTAATACCTTAACCATAAAATTCGATTTTCAGAAGAGAAGAAAAGTAGAAGAGGTCGAGCATAGTAATTAATTCCATAGGAAACAACTTGTAATCTCCTATACTCTTGTAATCGTTCAGTTTTTGGTATCATTCATTAACTTGTTTAGTTTACCTTGGCTAAATTATTACTCTTATATTGATTATGATGTTTGAAGGCTAATACCTTCGGGTATTAGCCATAATTATGAAGATTTGAATGTTTGGTTTTATTTATATCGATTGCTTAATTTATCATTGATTGCTTGTTTATGTTTATCAGTTTATACTTGTTTACGTGCTTTTGTATGCGACCTAACATTCAACTGGATCTTGTGATACTCTACTAAGTAATCTAGATGCCAGGATGGCTCTCCAGTAATTTATACATCTAGACCAATAGGATCATGAATAATAAGCTACTTTTCCTTTAGATTGCGAGCTTAGTTGGACCGGCAGGTGACCCTTAGGATCAACGATTACATTCTTAATTAATTGGTAAAGACTTGGTTACTGGACTACTAGTGTATGAATTGCCTTTAAGGAGTAAGTGGGTAAAGTCTCTATAAGCTAGGGTTTAACAAGATCACCATTGCTTTAATCACTAAGATAGATTATAATCAGCAAATAAGGATGCTTTATGCGGATACGTTTAATTATGACAGAATTCTTAGTTACTAGGTCTTAGGAAGAAGTAACGCCTAAGTCTTAAGAATGATATGCCGCCTCAAGATAAGTAATGATTGCGCTAAATAAACAAACCAATGTTCTAATTGAATTAATTATGGCTAATACAGTTTTCGTATATTTGGCTAGACCGCTCTTTTATCTTCTGTTTATTTACATGCGTGTGTTATTGTGTCTTAAGTTGATCTTAGTCACCACAAAACCCGTGCCAGTCTCTCAGGCTGAAAAACCCCCTTATCCGTTAGATTTAGGATTAACATAGGTTTAGCATAGGTTTAACATAGAATAGAATTAACTTAGTTTAGATAACCAAGATATTAATAAATTGAAAGATTGTTTCTCGCTCTTAGTGATCGACACCCTACTTACCACGAAACTCTTATCTGACTGGGTACACTGGCCATAAAGTGTTATTTTTGGTAAAGTCAGCAAAATATAAATTTAAAACTTGAAACATAAATTATAACCACACAATGACACATCAAGTTTTTAGCCCCGCTGCCGAGGAGTGAAAAATTTAATCTTGATTTTTGTTTGATATTTTGGTTCTTAACATTAGATTAATCTAACCCTTAGGATTAGTGTAATTTAGATTAGTGTATAATTTTGTATATTTTCTTGTATATTTGTTTGTTTAATTGTTTATTAGTTTAGTTGTTTGTGTGTTTAATTGTTTTCTAATATACTATTCTAGTCGATAACCTGATACGGCGTATCCACTTCCATTGGATACGGCGTATGCAACTTTCATTCATTTAAAAGATTAATACAATGTATTCAGACTTATTGAATACAGCGTATCGATCATCTGAAACAGTAACAAAAGCTTTAATTTTCACATTCGATTTCCATATATCTGTATTTTCTTCCTCCCAAGCCTATCCTACTGATTGTTATTCCTCTGTTTCAGGTAGTGTATGACAAGGAGTTCAACAAAGGAACTATTTATGCCTTTCAAGGATCCGAAACGAGAATTTCGATCATCTAGAAAGCTTCTCAAGAAACTAAGTTTTGACGAATCAAGATCGCCTAAATTTAATCTATTTTTTGATTTAGAAGAATATTCTAAGGAAGAAGTTGCGGACACAATGGCAGAAACCATGGAACAATACATGAGGAAAACCCAAGCTTACTATGGATCGAGAATTGCTAGCTTTAAAATCGATGACAAAGATCACTTTGAACTAAAAGGCCAATTTCTTAAGGAACTACGAGACAACACCTTATGCGGTTCGGATCAAGAAGATACGAACGAACATATTGAGAAAGTCCTTGAGATTGTCGATTTATTCAATATCCCTAATATAACTCAAGACCAAGTGATGCTTAGAGCCTTACCGATGTCCCTAACTGGAGCCGCGAGTCATTGGCTAAGAAACAAACCATCTGGTTCAATTACAACTTAGGAAGATCTAAAGACAAAGTTTCTAAGCAAATATTGTCTACCTTTTTGAACTACGAAGAAAATGGAGGAGATCAACAACTTTTAGCAAGAACCGGATGAAACCCTTTACCAAGCATGGGATCGATTTAAAGAACTCTTGATGAAGTGTGCTCAACACTATTTAATGGAGATGCAGGAGGTAATCTTGTTTTATAATGGATTGGAAGTTCCAACTTGACAAATTCTTGATTCAAAAGGTGTCATACCATCTAAGACAGCTGCCGATGCTAAAGTATCCATCCAAGAAATGGCTGAATACTCTCAAAAATGGCATAATGGAACATGTAGGACAAGAAGTACTAAAACTTATGACGGATTGGCAGCCATCCAGGCATAACTCAATAGTCTTAGAAGAGAAATCAAGAAGGTCAATGAAAAGGTATATGCTGCTCAAGGAGGATGTGAACAATGTAAAGGACTCCACTACACCAAAGATTACCCACTCAAAGAAGAAGGTAAAACCCTTGAAGAAGCTTACTACAATCAATTTGGTAGCCCTTTCTAAGGAGGGGGATATAGAGCAACATCTTCGGGATTCTACCAGAGGAACAATGCAAGCCCTTCGTATCAAGAACGAAGACAATCTATGGAAGATACCACGAGCAAGTTTATGAGTGAATCAGCAAAAAGACATGAAGAAAACTCCAACATGATTAAAGAAATCCGAGCTTCGACGGATGCTGGCATATGAAACCAAGGAGCTTCGATTAAAACTTCGGAGATTCAAACCTGGAAAATAAGCAAGGTACTACAGGAAAGAGGATTTAGAAGCCTACCTAGCTCCACTAAAGCTAACCCAAGAGATCATGTCAATTCGATCTCGACTACTGTTGAAGCTGATACAAATTCGATACGCCATATTGGATCACCCTAATACACCATATCTACCTCACAGAACAGAAGACTAATGTTCGAGTCAAGACAAACTACAATTCCATTTCCAAGTCATTTGAATAATTAATACTATGATGAAAAGAAGGGATCATATGGACTGCAATTCTTAGAAGCTTACTCATATGGAGCTTCACATATCAATAATTCCATACCCCAAAAGGAGAAAGACCTAGGGAGTTTCACTTTACCTTGCTATATTAATCATGTTTTCTTTGATAATGCCCTTGCTGACTTAGGAGCTAGCGTAAGTGTCATGCCTCTCTCGACCTACCTTAACTTAGGTTTAGACAAATTAGCTCACACTAAGTTAACAGTTGAATTAGCAGATAGGACTATGAAATATCTAAAAGGAATTGCTAAAAATGTGCTAGTAGGTTGGTAAATTTGTTTTCTCTGTAGACTTTATAATTCTTGATATGCCCGAGGATGTCAAAGTGCCCTTGATCCTCGGAAGACCATTTTTGTCTACTGCCTATGCTAAGATTGATGTATTCAAAAGGAAGATTACTTTGAGGGTTAGGGATGAGAAAATTATTTTTAAAAGTATGAAACCTGCTAGTAGTTTGATTAAGAGGGTCTACATGTTAGGTTTAAGAGAACGTATGGAACTTGATTTAGAAGCTAGGATAATGGGAGAGACTTTGTTGTTAAATAGATCATTAGACCCTTTATATGACGATTACATCAAATTAAATGATCTTAATGTACCATTAGAGCTTAGGAGAGATCAAGTTGATGATTTAATGCCCACCATTGAGGAAGGTGAGATAATTGATGAGCCCATGATTGACATAATCAAGACTAGGAATAATGAAAGTTTTGATGAGTACCCTAGTTTTTATGACTTTAACCGGAAGATCCATATTGATTGTGCCTACAACTTAAGATTTTCGTGCATGATAGGTTTCGAGCATGTAGGTGCTATTTTTTTCCTAATTTTTCCTGTTAATGTTATGTCTAGGGAGTTCTAAAATTCTATAATAAAGGACAAAGTTAAATACAAAGGAAAGAACGTAGTCGGAGCTTTTATGAATGTACCTATTTTTGTTGGAAAATTTTCTGTTGTAACTTATTTTGCAGTAGTAGAAAATATAGATGGCTATCGAGATCAAGACATGGGAGATATTATTCTTGGAGAACCATTCTGCAAAGATTCATGTGTGGAAGCAAGAAGGTTTGATAGGTTGATCACTATCCACAATGGTAGTGATAACATGACTTACCAAATGGCGCGATCACATCCAAGGTTTAAACATCTATCTAATGCCCAATGCAACAAGATCAAGCCATTACTAAAGGTAAGTATGTATGATAAGCTGAATGAAATCTCGCATCCGTACCAAAAGCTCAAAAGTTTCTATAAGGGGGTCTTGAACTTAGGACCCGAATATGTCTAAGATGCAAAAATGGAAGAATGACTCACACGCGGGTACGTTAGTGTGCATGAGATGGGGTGAATGAAGCTAGAAAGAAAAAGTCTAACTTAAAGACTAGCTGAAACAAAAGTGCTTCCCAGGAGACAACCCAGATTGTTATTTGTTTTTATCGAGTCTATCTTCCCAGACATCAATACGGCGTATCCGTTCCATACCATAAGGCGTATCCGTTCCATACCATACAACGTATTGAATGTCTGGACGTTATCAGTCCTTTATTTTATGCACTTTTTAAACATTATTGTTAGTTCTGTCTATACGGCGTATTCATGCACATGATACGGCATATTCGACATACTGACCCGTATTTAGATACTTTTTACAGGTTTCTCTATACGGCGTATTCCAGTTTATGGATACGGCGTATTGGTCTCATGTACAATTTATTTAGTTTATTTATAATTAACCGTAGGTACTGAGATAGGATTTTGCATGTTTTTCCTATAGTTTGCACGGGACCTCGCTGCAAAGAAATCAACAAAGTTGGTGAAGTATGGATCATCTAGAATCCTGTGTGTATTGTAGTCATGCTGGTATCCAGACTCATTTGCAACACACATTCTTGCTCATAAACTCACCTTGGAGAATCTACCGAGCAAGATATCAGGGGAGTTTCTCATTCTAATTCTTTTAATTCCTGTTTTTAATGTTTTATCTATACAACGAGGAAGTTGTATAATTCAAGTGGGGGGATGGAAATTAGAATAAATACTTGTCCTATTTTCACACTAAAATGATTAAAGTATGCTCAAATTTAAAAAAAATTCAAGCTTACTTTTGTGAAATTACTAGTTACATAACCCGCAGACAATAACCCTTATTAGATATTATAAGGATTTAACCTTATCCGTTTCTAAATGTTTACCCAAATTCCACAAAATATGAGTGTGCCGATTATGTTGTAGACTTTAGAACTTGGCTTGGTATATCTATTCGAGACTAGAGTGATGAGTACTATGGATTTAGATGGAGTAACTTGTTTAAATTGGTAAAATTTTAGGATTACAACCAAAAAGCCTATACATGTTGTTTTATGAACTAACTACACTGGTTAGTTAAATCCTGTATAAACCCTTTGTTTACTCTCATTTTAAGAGTAAGATATCCCTAGAAAAACTTGTAGAGCCAATCCTTTAGAAGTAACACCAACTGTTTGTTTCATTGCACCTTAGCCTACCTTGTTAGATTAAGTCCATTTATCAGTTGATAGTTGCTTAAAGTGTAAAGTATGTATTTCTCGAGTCTTGTGTCATTTTCTATCTTTGGTATGGTTGGGAAGAAATTTGCATATTGCAAATAGGAATGTATAAAGTAGTCGAAACTCATGTATTTTTACTACCATCACAATTATTGGTATGTCCGAAGAATGAAGAATTATCAAAGGAATTATCCAGAGTAATTATGATCATGAAGATGGTAAAATTACACCGAGATTCGTAGTTAGTGAAAAAAAGGAAAAAATTAGAAAACTCGCTACAAAAAAGAAGAGGAAAGTTTGAAGATAATTGTTTCACAAAAGCTCAAACCGAAGGAATTATATGAAGGATCGATTATTCGTTGATACGTCTTATAAGTCAACGGTGTAAAGTTTTGTATAAAGTGGTAGATATCGCCACTTGTCTTGTAAAAGTATGTAAAGTATGGGATGAATGGGAAGTTGACTGTTACAGGAATGCCAACTTAGGTTGTTGTTTTTGATCAATGATCAAGAAGTTTGTGTATATAGTTGTGTCTTTATCATGGTAACGGTCGAGAAAAGTGTCTAGCAACTTGTGCCTTATTTATTTTGGACTTACTCTATTTGTTTTGTGATTTTTATTTAACAACAATTTATTTCCCTTTCCTTGTCATTAACCTTGGGTTTTACTCGGCCATGTATGCATGATTCAGCTGCCTTGTTAGTTTATTACTTTTGGTGAAAGTTAAAAGATCCATAACCTATATCATTCTTCATCCTAACCCTTGATTAAACTCGAATGAGGATGTGATCGAACACACATGTCTATTACATCGTTACGGCCATGTATGTGTGATTCAACTGTCTTTTTGGTGTGGAACTTTTGGTTAAAGATTGTTAGAATGATCAACCCTAAGCCTAATAATAAAAACCCATTTTACCTTTATAAACTTGTTACTCCTTAGCTCTAGTGGTGGAGATGTGTATCCTTTCCAAGACTATGATAGAATACTCGTCATGACCAAGCAATTGAGCGAATTAGTTACATGTTACCACATAGATTAGTTGAGTGATTTGAGTGTTTTCATCTACCTATTTCGTGAGGTGTTTGGTTGTGTACTTGTAATAGATCAAATAAATGCTAAAACGGAAAAATCCTTAGGGATACATTTTTATAAACTTCTAAAGGCTACTTGAGGACAAGTAGGATTCAAGTGGGGGGATATTTGATGTTACCCATGTAAATAACCCATTTTGTATAATTATTGCAAAGAATTGTTACTTAATCTTTTGTATTTGAGAATTGCAGTAATTATGGAGACTTGGTGAAGATTAGCTAAAAGGCACGCATTCTAGAGCTTAAAAGAATAAATATGAAGAAATTGATTCTGACATCCCATATTCCATATCCATCAAGGAAAATATGGCGTATCTGTGCCTGCACTTCACTAAAGACCATGAAGGTACAAGATTCAATACGCCGCATCCAGAAGAAGTCTATACGCCGTATTCAAGATATAGTAATAAAATATTCTAGAAGATATCGAACATGGTCCCTACTCCAAGAAACCCCCGATACGGCGTATTGACCTCAGTCAATACGCGGTATCGACCAAATTCCAGACCTTATAAATAGAAAACCTAAAAATGGGTTTTCAGCGTACTAAATCATAGTTTCGATACCTTAACCATAAAAGTCGATTTTCAGACGAGAAGAAAAGAAGAAGAGGTTGAGCATAGTAATTAATTCCATAGGAAACAACTTGTAATCTCCTATACTCTTGTAATCGTTTAGTTTTTGGTATCATTCGTTAACTCAGTTAGTTTACCTTGGCTAAATTATTACTCTTGTATTGATTATGATGTTTAAAGGCTAATACCTTTGGGTATTAGCCATTATTATGAAGATTTGAATGTTTGGTTTTGTTTATATCGATTGCTTAATTTATCGTTGATTGCTTGTTTATGTTTATCAGTTTATACTTGTTTATGTGCTTTTGTATGTGACCTATCATTCAACTGGATCTAGTGATACGGACCAATTAATCTGGATGCCGGGATGGCTTTCCATATAGTAATTTATACATCTAGACCAATAATAACCTATCTTTTCCTTTAGATTCCCAGCTTAGTTGAACCGGCAGGTGACCCTTGGGATCAACGAGTACGTTCTTAATTAATTGGTAAAGACTTGGTTAGTGGAATACTAGCGTATGAATTACCTTTAAGCAGTAAGTGGGTAAAGTCTCTATGAGCTATGGTTTAACAAGATCACCATTGCTTTAATCCCTACGATAGATTATAATTAACAAATAAGGATGCTTTATGCGGATACGTTTAATTGTGACAGAATTCTTCGTATCTAGGTCTTAGGAAGAAGTAACGCCTAAGTCTTAAGAATGATATGCCGCCTCGAGATAAGTAATCATTGCACTAAATAAACAAACCAACGTTCTAATTGGATTAATAATGGTTAATACAGTTTTCTTATATTTGGCTAGACCGCTCTTTTATCTTTTGTTAATTTAGTTGCGTGTGTTATCGTGTCTTAAGTTGATTTAAGTCACCACAAAACCCGTGCCAGTCTCTCAGGCTAAAAACCCCCTTATCCGTTAGATTTAGGATTAACATAGGTTTAGCATAGGTTTAACATAGGATATAATTAACTTAGTTTAGATAACCAAAATATTAATAAATTGAAAGATTGTTTCTCGCTCTTAGTGATCGACACCTTACTTACCACGAAACTCCCATCTGACCGGGTACACTGCCTGTTAAAGTGTTGTTTTTGGTAAAGTATGCAAAATATAAATTTAAAACTTGAAGCATAAATTACAACCACACAACGACACATCAACTATAAATTTATGCCATTGTTTCTACCCTTAGTTAAGTGAATAGGTAGACTAATAGGTGACTTAAGGTTACAAATAAAGTTCTGTTTCATTAGGAAGTACTCGGACCGTGGACTACCATCATATAGAAAACCATTAGACATAAGTTGGTAAAGCCTCGATGAGCTAGGTTTTGATATCATCACCAATATTGTCTCCTAGATAATTTATAATCAACTGTGTGAGCTTTATGCTGGATTAGATTAATTGTGACAGGATTAACTATAATATAAACCTCGAGTTTAGGGAGAAGTACCACCTAGCTTTGGAATGATATACCACCAACGAAGTAATACAATCATTGCACACATAAACAATTCCTTAATTTTATTTGATTAAATTGGCTAATACATTTTCCTTACATTAGTGCTCAACCGCTTCCTTATTGTTTGTTTATCTGCTTATGTCTATTAATTGTCTTCTTTAGTTTATATTAAACCAAAACTTGTGCCAATCTCTCAGGCTGAAAACCCCCCTTTTGCGTTAGTTTAGTTTTAATTATAATTAATTTGGACTAACATAGATAACTAAAATACTGATAGATTTAAGTATTAACACTTACTTTAATGATCGACACCCTACTTACCAATGAATCTACAATTGATCAGGTATAGTGCCCGTTAGTGTTAGTTAATAGGTAAAATCGGCAAAATATAAATCGTAAAACTTGATAAATAAATTACCTATACTAAATGACACATCAAGTTTTTGGTGTCGTTGTTGGGGAGTGAAATTGTTTAATACTTGTTTATTGGTATTTTAGATTAGAAATAGTTTTTAGTTTATTTTTTATTAGTTAATTATTTTGTATATTAGTTTATCATTCTATGTTTTAAATGTTTTGTGTTTTAGTGTGTCATTCTGCATCAGTATTATTTTGCATATTTATGTGCTTGTTTGTTTTTCTGCATTGTTTTTACCTGATGTTTTTCTTCTAATTGAATACTTGATACGGCGTATTCATACCTTTGGATACGGCATATCCACTTTTAAAACCAATACATCGTATTCGACATCAAACATGAATATAGTGTATTCGGTTTACTGAATATGACGTATCGATCGTCTGATACATCATCGGTTTTAGTCAACTTTTTTGTTTCATTTTCTAGAATAATTCTACTTTAAATTATGTCTTTTGTTTCAGGGGCCGTGTTTAGATTCCCTCCTTACCAGTTCGCTTATCCTGAAAAGAAGTTGACTATGGAGGAAATGTTGGCTAAATTCATAAATGAAGGCAAACGAGAACATGAGGAAATGGAGATATTCATTAGAAAGTTTAGAACTACCAACGAGCTTTTATTAAAAGAGCATAACTTATTAAGTGAGCTAAAAATCAAAGTAAATGAGTTGTCAAAAGTTATGAATGAAGTTTTGTTTTCAAGGCACGAAGTTAAAGGAGTGACAACTAGAGGAGGAAAAATGACATTTGGGGTTACTTATGATAATGAAATCAACAATGCTAGTAATGACCTTAATGAGCCTTCTGGACTACAATATGATAAGACGAAAAAACCACGAGAAGTTGTTGTGGAAAATGAATCCCCAAAAGCTCAAGAACAAATTATCCAACCCCTCAATAGAGCTACAAAAACCATTAGTTCCTTTTCCTAACCGGTTGATAAAGGAAAAGCAAGAAGCACAACAACAGAAGTTTTTAGAGAATCTAAAACAACTCCATATCAATATCCCATTTATCGAAGCCTTAGTGCAAATGCCAAAGTACGCTAAATATCTGAAAAAAATTGACAAACAAATCCAGACTTGAAGAGGCTTGTACAATAACGATGAATGAGAGATGCTCGGCCGTTCTGCTAAATAAACTTCCATCAAAAGAAAAAGACCCACAGAGTTTCACTATTCCTTGTCAAATCAGTAATTTACATATTGATAATGCATTAGCAGACTAGGAGCTATTATAAGTTTAATGCCCTATACAATGTATGAAAAACTAGGTTTAGGGGAACCAAAACTAACTAGGATGAGCTTAGAACTAGCAGATAGGTCAATTCAATATCTTAGAGAAATAGTAGAAGATGTCCTTATAAAGGTCGATAAATTTGTCTTACCTATTGATTTTGTTATTTTAGACATGCCAGAAGACCCCAGACTTTTGAAAATTTTAGGGAGACCTTTTCTGGCCACTGCCTGCGCTATGATTGATGTATTTAATAAAAAATAACACTTAAGGTAGGTGATAGAGAAGTAGTTTTTGATATGGAAAAATCAATGAAAAAACCTTCCACCAAGGATGATGAATGCTATAATATTGATGATCTTGATAAAACTATTAATGAGGAAACCCAAGTGTTATTAGAAAATGATCAGTTAAATTCGTTCTTACTTAACAATCTGGAAAAAACTATTACACAATCAGATCAAGAAAATTGTAATTCTATAGTAAATGAATTTGTCGAGGATTCAGAAATAAAGAAGTCAATACGGCGTATTGATATTACCAATATGGCGTATTCAGTAGGTTAGGAGATCGAGGATGCTAAAAGTATAAGTAATGAACATCTTTATTCAGCTAGCGCTAATGAGATTGATGAAAAAACCAGAGCTAAAAGATTTACCGTCTCCTTTAGAATATGATTTTTTATATAATAATAAAAATTTTCCTATAATTATCTTGTCTAAATTATCCAAAAAGGAAAAAAGATTACTCTTGCAAGTATTAGAAAAACATAAAGGAGCAATAGCTTGAAAAATGTCAGATTTTAAGGAAATAATAATGAAAGATGATTTTAAACCAATTATTCAACCCCAAAGGCGCTTGAATCCCAAAGTTCAAGATGTGGTAAAAGATAAAATTGATAAGTTACTTGATTCAGGATGAGCTTATCCCATCTTGGACAGCTCATGGGTTAGCCATATTCATATTGTTCTAAAGAAAGGAGGAATGTTTGTGGTTTAGAATGATAAAAATGAATTAATTCCCTCATGCACAGTTATAGGATGGAGTGTTTGCATTGACTATTTTAAACTAAATGATGCCACCCGAAAGGATCACATCCCTCTTCCATTTATTGACCAGATATTTGAATGTTTATCTGGAAATGAATATTACTATTTTCTTGATGGCTTTTTAGGATTTTTCTAGATTCTAATTGTGTTTGGAGATCAAGAAAAGACAACGTTCACTTGCCCTTATTGAACATTTACTAATAGAAGGATGCCGTTTGGTCTATGCAACGTACCAGCAACCTTTCAACGATGCATGACGACAATAATCTACAACATGGTAGAAAATTTTATGGAAGTGTTCATGGACGATTTTTCTATATTCGGTAACTCTTTTAATAGTTGTCTTACTAATTTAGATAAGATGCTTGCTAGATGTGAAGAAACTAACCTTGTGATTAATTGAGAAAAATGTCATTTTATGGTGAATGAAGGCATAGTATTAGGACACAAAATTTCTAGGTAAGAAATTGAAGTAGATAAAGCTAAAATTTATGTAATATCTAAATTACCTTACCTAACAAACGTGAAAGGTGTTAGAAGTTGAAGAAAACTAAAGAATCATTGATCTGGTGGTCAAGGAGACTCAAACCACAATATAGCCATGTTTAGAGAGAGAGAGTAGTGAGAGAAATAAATGTGTAAAATAAGATGAAAATGGAAAATTTTACAAGAGTCTCAACCCCTCCATGGAAGCCATGAAGGGGTATTTATACCACCTTACATTACACAAGTATGCTATATTGCCTATTCTAGTTTCCCGTGTATGGTGGTATGATAAACTATGGTAATTCTGTAATGTCGTCACATAAAATAAAATCCTAACAATCTTCCCCTATAAGATGATATACAGAATTACTTACAATATTTTTCCTAACCAGTACCTATTGATTAAGAACAAGAACTTCTACGAAGCTTTCAATGCTGATGATGTCTTCTGTGGTCTTTGACTTCAAGTCTTTACTCCACCATGAATAATCTTTGTAGTACCTTGTAGGAGAAATATTATAATAGGCATAAACTAGGTAACCCATACACATCTTGGTTAAGGAGAAGCTTCTGAATTAGCTTCCCCCTAATTCATGCCATTTATTCTTCATTTAGAAGCTTTCAAAGCTTCCCCCCGAACTAGCAATCCTCTCTCGAGCAGTTTCAAAGCTTTTTTACAAGCTTAGAAGAATTAAGTGCATAAAAAAATTAGTAGAATACCACATCAAATATTACTGCATCTTTAAGAATAAGCTTAGTGATTAACCATTCGGGGAAGACATTAACTGGATCAGCAACGTATCTTCTCACGCTTGAATAATTCTTCTCACAACTCTTCCCCCCTGTAAATTTAATTAATGCATACTAAAATTCACAAGATATCTCTTCCCCTATGTGTTTGAAGAAATGCACCCAAAAGCCACAAGTTAATGTACTGATTTTATCTGCGGTTATAACATTTGTCTTCCCGGTATGGCCCATTAAAAATAAAAGGCAAGGACTCTCGGGTGTATCTACTCCTCCCCCCTTGCTGGTTTTGATACCTCAGAATCAGCAAAACCTTGTACGCACATATACGTGAATACTCGTGTAAAGAAAAAATTAGCTCAAATCTATCCCGTGAGAATCAACTGCTAATCAAATCTCTACTTATAAACTCTCTCTGACTCTCTTTTTACCAATCTCTTTGTAGGCTATTTGAAGTGACCACTAATGGAGTAAACCTGATATACCAAATTTGAAACTAAAGTAGAATTCCCCGTTCTTGTGACTTAAGCTTGCACTAATGTTGAAAGAACGGTGTAGAGAATTTGCGCTCCATTCAAATCTCTAAGTACGCAATACTTACCAAGCAAAGTATGAGACATTCATCACCTTTTGCGATTATCCACAACGTCTTCTGCGTGTGACCCTGAGAACTACAACGTATCTCCTTTAAGTGATAGTTATCCAGGTCTTTAACCAACCACCCCGACTGCAAGTAACAACCCAAGTCTTCATCTAAAATCTTAAGCCCAAGTAAGTTATCATTGAAAGTCGTGCATCCAACCAACCCCGACTTCAAGATAAAATAAGTACAAGCCTTCATGAAATCCAACTTCAATATCAAATAAGTGATAGCCAATCAACTCCGTAGTCACTTAGAAAAATTAATTCTAATTCTAGCCATAATAATTAAATTCTAATGATTCTTCATCAAGATCGATCTCGGTCTCGTCACTTACAAAATTGTCACTTTGTCATTTTGAACCTCTAATACAACCAATAACCACTTAAGCTCAAATAATTAGTCCAAGTTAACCAATTATACACCAATTTGTATAAACTTTTGGTTAAGAAACTAGAACTACATTAAACAAGCTTAACAGCTCACAACCTAAAATAATATTCGTCCAAGTAAAGCTTTGGGACATAAACTCAGCCCAACATACAACAAATTCGGATAATGCAATAGTCGGCCAGTCCAACAAGAGGTAAGGACGAGGCCCAGTATGTAGTCGAAACTAATCAGTCCTTCATTAACCCTAAACACCCATTATTAAAGCACAACCCTAAATATTTGTAACCATAAAACTTATTCCACTTTACAAATCGCAGTCATAGCAACTTCTTCAACTCATCTGTTAGGATCAAAAATATGGTGTCTATATAGAAATTACTCTAGTTTATGTTTAAGTTAAAACACAAGGACTAAAAGTGTAATTAGTCCAAAGTGTCCTTGTGTTTTACCTATAAATACTCCCATCTAATCAACATTAAAGGGTGAAGCTCACATTTGTATTTTCCATTCATTTTACATTTTAATAAAACTTTGAAAATTAGAAAAAGCTCTCTCCTCATCATTATGGCTTATTCTTATTTTGAGCTTCCCTGACCTCCCGAGATTGTGAATCAAGAAACCTCACAAGTGGTATCAGAGCTGCAGGAGCGATTCATGATGTTTAGCTTATTCTGATCAGCTTATTTCACTGCTTAATTGAGCTTATTTGGTCCAGTTCTGCTTATTTGAGTTTATTCAGTCCGTTGAGCAGCTTATTAGAGCTTATTCAGTCCAGTTTCAGTCCACATTCAATCCAGCAGATTATTCGAGCTTATTTTGGTGTTTAGCAGTTTTACAACTTATTAGTTAGCTTATTACACAGTTTAGCAGCTTATTTGTTATTTTCGATGTGTGATTTGATCGAGTTTGGCTGCTTATAGTTTTATCGTAAGATTTGTTCAAACTCTATCAGATTCGATCATACGATGTGCTACAACTGCTGATTATACATTTTCGGATCTGTACCAAACTGGGAAGTTAAAATTCGGTGTTGATTTTTGAACGGTCAAACTCAGTAATCTATCTGCTTAATACAAAAAGTGTTTCCGAGAATGCTTTTGGTCAAAAACAAAATCAAAAAGGGCAGTTACAAGAAAGAAAAAGACCAGATTGATGCAAAGTGCATATCTACAAAAACTGTCATAGTCAAATTCAAAAGTTGTATTCAAATTCGGAAATGTTACTGAGTTTACATCTTATCGAAAATGGAAAACCGAGTCTACAACAAATCCACTATCCTAATCCTCATCACCATCACAATCAACCAAACTAACACAAATAAATCCAAGCCCCCTTTCACCTCCTTCAATCAAATATCACTTCATCTCCACATCACAACATGACTCAAACCTAGCCTCGAAACAAATCAAGATCTCAGATTACTCATTTTCGTGTTTACATTAAAGTTTTAACCTATAAAAGATCAAGAACAAGAGAGTAGATTTATCATAGATCTGTGACACAGTGCGTAGTGTCTTTTACTGTCCGAATATAAAGAAAGAATTATAACAAATGTGTTATATTCTTTTCTTTGTTTCGTTGTTAACAAACGCAAAAACAAGAGACATATAAACCTACCCGAGATCATTAAATGATCTTGCAACGAATTACTTCTTGTGTTCTTCGAGGGATAGTAACAACAAAAATACTATTTGTGGTGTGTTTGGATGTAAAAGTAGTGATTGAGTGGTTTTGAGGAGGCGAATATTTATGGCTATGGTTTAGACTTGAGAGCATAATAGATGGGGGTGAAGGTTAAGGTTTATAAGAAGAAAGAGGCGTGCACAAATGTGTGTAGGGTTATAAGATGGCAGGAGTGGGTTTGTGTGTTATAATTTCTACAGGTTGACTCAACCTGGATTTTGCTTCGGGCCTTATTATATTTCATGTATGTTTGTGATGGGCTGTATCGAAAACGCAAACATGGGCTGAACCATTATGATAATGGCCTGTATGGAAAAGTAATTGATAATTAGGCTAGTTTAGTGTATTACAAGTATTGGGCTGATAAGTAGACTGCGAATTTTTAAGTAAATGGGCTGGATTATTATGGCTAAAAAAGCAGAAACAAAAACATCACTTTTGCTTAAAACGATCTGGATAAAAGATTCACGAAAACCATTTAAAAGGCTAGTCTCGAGATTTACTTGCAAGAATTGATTACGGGGATGATTCGTTATCATTTATTTGAAGTTGAAGTGGAATTTCACGGGTGCGTGTACTTATCATATACTGGAACACCGAAAATGGGATGTGTATTATATTTTGGAATTTGGAGTTTTGGACGATTATGACTAAAACGCAAAAACAAAACATCACTTATTGCTTAAAACGATCCGGATAAAGGATTTACAAAAACCGTTCAAAAGGTTAGTCTCAGGATTTAATCGCAAGAATTGATTACGGGGATGATTCGTTATCATTTATTTAAAGTTGAAGTGGAATTTCACGGGTGCGTGTACTTATCGTATCTTAAAAGTCAGGATTGGTTGGATGATGACTTTTAAAGATAACTTGTTCGAGGTTATAACCAGTTATTGATGAAGACTTAACAAATCTAGCAATGTGTGATCTATAAACGCAGAAGTTGGTGCTCAATGCGCACATTTGCTATCACTTAAAGGAGTTACGTTGTAGTGCTCAGTGTCTCACATAGTTGAGGATTTGTCAAGAGACTTAGGTCTACTTATACTTCAAGGAATTACGTTGTAGTATTCAGTATAAGTTTGGAGTCACGTGGATAGCACAAGACATAAGTCACAAGTTTGGGGTATTCTACTTCAGCATCAAGTTTGTGATACTGCATTTTCTCCATCAGTAATCATTACAAAAAGCCGACAGAATACGAGGTTGGAATTAAATAAGTCTGAGGAGAAGCGACTTCACACATGACTTCTCTATCGAACATTCGGGCGTAACCGAATTATGATTATTTCGATGGTCATCGGATATAATCAGGGGGAAGAGTGTTCGATAGATGCAACAACCAGGGGGAAGAAATGTGTACATCCGGGACTTAATTGACTTTGGTGTATACAACATAGTGCAACAACCAGGGGGAAGAAATGTGTACATCCGGGACTTAATTGATTTTGGTATATACAACATCCGGGACTTAATTGACTTAGAGCTTCTTACTTCTATGAGTTGTTTGTGTGAAGAATGTGTATGTTCCCCTGAGTGGATTGGCTACTAATCAGCAATGAAGAAGTCAGATTTGCTGCTAAGTGTGGTTTACTTCTTCTTCTACAAATTTCGCTGCGAGCTTAAACTGCTATAGTTAGAAGATTTATCAACTACATCAAAGTGTCATATTTGCTTCGAATGGCTATTTGTTTGGGGGGAAGCAGTTAAACTGCTTAAAGACATGCGGTATGAACTAGGGGGAAGTCAACTCAGTTTATACGGATTACATTGTATTCTCTACAAGTGAAGGAATGATTCAAGCTAGAGTACATGTTGAAGACAAAGCAAACTGCATATATCTTTAGCTATTTGTACTTGTAGGATACATTGTAAGTAATTCCATATGCCATCATATTGAGAGAAGATTGTTAGGATCAAAAATATGGTGTCTATATGGAAATTACTATAGTTTATGTTTAAGTTAAAACACAAGGACTAAAAGTGTAGTTAGTCCAAAGTGTCCTAGTGTTTTACCTATAAATACTCCCCTCTAGTCAACATTAGAGGGTGAAGCTCACATTTGTATTTTCTTTTCATTTTACATTTTAATAAAACTTTGAAAATTAGAAAAAGCTCTCTCCTTATCATTATAGCTTATTCTTATTTTGAGCTTCCCCGACCTCCCGAGATTGTGAATCAAGAAACCTCACATCATCCTCCCTTATCACTCCATCAAACATAATAACTCTTTATATATCACTTCACAAAAGCAGTTCCATCTTCCTACCTTATATCTCATTCACAAACAAACATATGCATTATACATCTTCATTTCACTAATCCAAACGTGGCTTCAAGATCACTGATACGAAACTTATCAACTTGAAAACCATTCTTATAATCAAACCCAAACAAACACCTCATTAAATTTCTTCACACATGTAGGAAACTATAGGGGGGAGGGGGGTTGAATAGTTTACTGGTTAATTATCTATTTTAAGACTTTGCTTATAAAATGGTTTGATTCGAGTTGTATGTCAATCAATCAACAATATGAATCACAAGTAAATTATCTAATGTAATGAACTAAATAAACAATAACAATGTAAAGAGATAAGGAAAGAAATGATCAAACCAAGACACCTAGATTTATAGTGGTTCGGCTACGAAGCACCGCTTCGCCCTACTTCACTCCTCGAGTACTCCACTCGAGATTTCACTATGTCAACAAGCTACCTTTAGGCAGAGAAAACCGTTTACACGTCGCTTACTTTCTTTTCTAACACTAAGCTAGATGTCGAGTCCTAATCTTAGCTAGAACCAATCTAAGACTTCACTAAGTCTTTATACACTCACAAGATATATACTCTTGGATTGACACACAATCCAATTTACACAACACCACAGAGAAGATATAATGAATATTTGTAATCTTGAGGATGAGGAAATAGATCACTTGATAACAATTTGTTTCTAGATGAATACGATTATTCTTCTCTTGTAATTGATTAGAAAAAGGGAGGAAGAGGGAATTAATCACTTGAAACAAGATCAAGATATGTTAGTGATCAAGATATGTGTTTTAGAAAGAAAGAAAGAAGAGAGAAAAGTAGATCTGAGAAAATTCGTGGCAAGAGGTTCTGTTTTTCAGATGGGGTGGCCCAGTATTTATAGGGAAAGAAGGGAGGAAGAGGGAATTAATCACTTGAAACAAGATCAAGATATGTTAGTGTATTCTGATATGCGTTTTAGACAAGAAAGAATGAGAGTGAAAAGTAGATCTTGAGAAAATTCGTAGTAGAGGTTGTGTTTTCAGATGGAGTGACCCAGTATTTATAGTAAGACCAAATATAGCCGTTACTTCTACTAGCGGTCCCTGGCGGTCATAATATGAGTTTGGGGCCGCCATGGACTTAAGGGGCCCGCCCGTAGAGTACTCTCCTCTTTTTGTCTTTTAGTGGGAAGGGTTATTGTTTTGAACCTTCCATTTGGGGGGAAAAATCTGATTTCAATTTATTGTTTTTAATAATATATTTCTTTTATGAATAATTATTTTGTGTATATTTTTTTGTTAAATACATCTTTTGTAGAAATGTTAGGTTTAAGAAAAATATTTTCTTAATCACTAATCATTGTTTAATGATTTGTTAATCCATTACCTTAAAGTGATTAATCTTAGAAATAGAATTTTACGATTAGTAATTATAAACGTTTAATTTTATCCTAAAACGTTTTTTTTATATTTTGTTATTATCTAACATCGAAAAAGAGGTCGAAAAATGTTAAATAACATTTTTAGACATTCTATTTGTATTAACAATCTCCCCTTTTGATGATGACCAAATTATAAACTCATTTAGTTTAAATAAAAGAAGTTTTAAAATTACTATGAGTTTATAATTTATTTCTCCACCTTTTTAGTCGAATTCAAATAAGGTTGATCGTCGAATTGTAGTAGCAGAGAGGAGTTATTTTCTGTGGTATTAGGCGGTGCCTGAGGGGGCGGGTGAAAGAGGATGTGGCGTGGGCGGAAGAGGGGGTGCGGGGGGGAGGGAGGAGTGGGGGGGAAGTGGAGGAGGGTTGGGGGATCAAGGGGCGGGGGGGGGGAAAGATGGGGGGGAGGGTGAGAGATGGGGGGGTGTGAGGGGGGGGGGGGGGGGAGGTGATTTTGGGTGGGGGGGGAAAGAAAGAAAGAAGGGGGGGAGCGGGCGGGGGAAGTGGGGAGGCGAGGAGGATGTGTGGTGGGGGGGGAAAGAAATCGACGATTGAGACTCCCCTTTTAATGTAAGCTCCCCCTTGTTAGGGGCACCAAGGATCGATCTTCACGATAATTTGTTTGCCACAAAACAAAGTTAGAAGAACAAGTTGTAAACCAACATAGCACGACAAATATCTCAAGGGAGTATTAATCCATACTTTAGTGACTCTAATAAAGTGCATTCAAATTTTCTAGTAAGCTCATATCCTAGCCAGATAGGACATTATATGATGATACAACATAAGATAATCATTAACTAACATAACATAATTAGAGCATCTAATAAAAATAAGCTCATCGTAGATGATTCATGCTTCATGAGATGTGATACTAAAAGGTAATGAACATTTATTGAGCAAATTAATCATGGTTGGAGTGATTAATTAAAGAGTGAAATGATGAATAGATGAAATCATTGTGGTGATGGCTCGTGATTTGGGGTATGAGATGATGTGTGGAAGGAATGAATGAATTAATTTCATTTCTATAATGGGAGTGGAAATGTAGTGGTTGGTGGTGTACCTGCAACAATGACAAATCTAGCAGATACCGACTGTAGCATTAGTAACGGAGGCTTTGTTTTGTGTTTCTTTGACCTTTTGAGATTTATTGTTGAAAGACGTGCATCAGCTGTAGTTCTCAGACGTAAAGTACTAGTTTATGGAGATTTAGAAAAAGACAAAGTCAAAAGACAATGACAAAGGCTTAAAGTCAATATCACAAAGCATGAAGGAACAAACCTACAACTAAGAACAAAGAGAAAGACCAAGACCACATGAGCTTAACGATAAAAGCAATCTCATTGATCTCATGAAGGAGTGTCATCAATGAACTCAATTCGGGGGAGATTGTTAGCCTCAAAATATTAAGTCAAACATGAAGTTCGTCCATTATGTATGTTAGTCTCGGTCAATCAATTAGTTAACGTTGTAATAGGAAGGATCGGGAATTGGGCTCGATAGTTAATCTAATATTATATATATTTCGGGTTTAATCCTAAGCAAAACCTGAGCCCGGGTCCTAATCAAATATCCCGAACGTCACTTTAAGTGTCGGGATACATATATACCTTTTCCACTTTAGAAAAGATATAGAAGTTGATTTCATTTATATTTTTTCTCTC
This sequence comes from Tanacetum coccineum, assembly GCA_026074375.1. Taxonomy (NCBI): domain Eukaryota; kingdom Viridiplantae; phylum Streptophyta; class Magnoliopsida; order Asterales; family Asteraceae; genus Tanacetum; species Tanacetum coccineum. Next base: position 882 of record BQNB010022431.1, on the reverse strand, counting down.
TTCTCTAATTCTCTCTTAACCCTCTCTCCTCTTTCTCTCTCTTAATCAACTCACTTTCTTTCTATAATTTCTAGTTCTAAATTCGTGTATGATTATATGAAGTGAAGTGTTATCGGGATCCTACATATATCATTGTACGTGCTCCCCTTAGATCGTTGCTCCCCCTTGTTCTAAGGTGGGGATTTATGGGTCAAGAGCATTACCTTCGAAAGTGTTCTTGGCTACAACTAGCAACAAGCAAACACAAAAATAATACAAGCAACAAACATATACATATGTTCAAGTCCAACATGGGTTAGCTTACCATTTGGAATCTTAAATATCGAAATAAGTAAATAATTATGCAAGGCAAAATGGATGAGCATACATGATTTGAACCATGGCATATAGAAAGGTCTAGTTGTTATAAACCCACGTTCATAGTAGAATTAGTTTCAAGTACACACATAAGTCAAATTATTTTGGAGATCCATAAGTCTTAAAATACACACAAGATAACATGAAACTACTAAATGTCTTTACAAGACATTGAGGTTGCCCATTTCTTCAAGAAATTCTTCACAGCCTCCATTTTTGTTCGGCTCTCTCTATGTTGACGTTTGCTTGTTAAGTATGACTTGTATGCCATATTATCTCCAAATCTTAGCTTATCCATAACATCCTTTTCAATCACTTCATCCGAGCTATTTTCTTCTTTCGGCTCCAATCCATGTATCTTCATCTAGCCACTTATTGATTTGTGATTTAATACGTTCTTCTGAATCCAAATGTGGTCCACGAGATGATGCTCCATGTTCTGGCACCAAATACTCAATTTCAGTTAGTTCCAAAGTAGAGGCATTGAAAGTTGAGAAGGTTGGGTCCACACCTTTGCATGTGATG
>BQNB010022430.1:6387-63009 GCA_026074375.1 Tanacetum coccineum | reverse complement strand
AGCCAAAGGCTGATCCAGCCCAAGCCCAAAAGATATAAGCCCAAATCCAAGTCAAAATATTAAAAACACGATCAAAAAATTACTATTCACTCTTCTTCCCAATTTTTACACTGCAACGAAGAAAACAAGGGTAAATCCACTCTCCATACCCCCTCCTCTTCTAGAAGGTCTACGTGGCTCAAGTAATACATCATTCCCTGACACCATGGCAATCCCAAGGTGTCCCATTGGATGAAATTACGTAGAATATGATCTAAGTGCTAAAAAGGATGGATTTGGAGTTTGTTATTGATCAAGGGCTACAATTGGATGCTTGAAGACGCTCCTCCTCTTCTAGAATCGTCTCTCATCACCTATAAATAGAGGCAGTCACACAAGGAGTTATCAAGCTAGTTTTTAGCTTAAATTTCTAGCTTATTGTATTGTTCTTATTGTAATTTCATTTTAAAAAGCTTGTAAACCTTTTATTATTAATAAAATTCTAGTTTTTCTTAATTGTGTTGAATTTATAAATTTACATTTATTCAATTTCGTTTAACATGTGTTTAGAAATTACTTAATAAGCTAAATAAGCTCTTGTCACCTTATAAAGATAATGCTTATTCAATTAAGCTTTCTTATAGCTCAACTGAATAAGCTTGTCACTTAAATTACCTCATAAAGTTAATTTAAGCTCATAATATGGAAGATAAGCTAAGCATGTAAGGGCTTATAGGACTTTACCAGCTTATGTAAATAAGCTGGAGCTTGTAGATTGAGCTCTTAGAACATTTATAAGTCCTTGTTTTGAGCAAAGGACAAGGTATGATCTACTTACTCTATTTTAGCTTAATTTCTATTTCAAATTATTAAACAACTCTTATCCGTATGCTTATTGTTGCTTAAATAGTGTTTTTTTTTTATTATGCATAGTAGTATGCTTAATTATTCTAAGTTTGTACTTAAAATTAGGGTTAATTAGAGTTTATAGGTAAAAACTGTCCACTTTGAGCCAAAACTGCTTATAGAGCTAAGCTTAATGTCCACTGCTTATTTCTATAATATATTTGCTTATTTGTACTTAATACTCATAGATCTTCATCTGTTTTAACATTTCAAGGCTTATTTAGATATGATATAGCTAATAAATGGACTTTCTACTTTTTAAGGGGTGTTTGGGATAAGGAGTGGTAATGCAATAAAATTGTGTGCAGTCTGTTTTTGGTGTTCAACATTGTTTTCATAAAGCTCTAATCTAAGTCAAACATGAATTTTCATAAGCTATAGAATATAGCATTGTTGGAGTTTGCTAGGCTGTTTTATCACTACTCAAGTCTGCTAGTTCAAAAGTGTTTTAAACTGCTTATTTGTAAAATTCTTCTTAAGGTGTTGTTTTTATGCTTAAATTTGGTTTCTATTGCATCAATGTGCATCTGTTTTGAGTCATTAGTCTTTGGAAAAACCTTTTAGAGAATTTTAGATCAAAATCAGTCAAGTATTGGTAGTTTATTGGCCTGTTCTTAAGAGTCTAGATTTGCAGATATATAGAGGGTAGATTCTAGCTGATCTTTGATAAATTTTGGTAGTATTTAGTCCATTGTAGTCTTATTTCAATATGTTTCTAGCTTTTTAGTTTGTCAAAATAGCTTATGGAGTCTTAAAATTAGCCGCAAGTGGTCATTTCACCTCAAAAAAAGTTCAAAAACAAGTAGTGTCAAACTGTCGCTTTTCATTCTGTCCTTATCAAGCATATTATCATTAGCTAATTTGCTAATCTAGTCTTTTAGGATGTTATTTGATCTAGGCCCTTAATCTGTCTTCATGTTTTAGCTATTATTAGTGCGTAGCTCAGTCTTAAATCTTTAGTCTAAGCTTTGGTCACAATCCTTAAACCTCTTTAGAGTAACCTGTCTAAGTGGTTCTAGTTGATTCAGCTTAGGGTGTTTACTTATTTCTAGTGCCTCTATACATATTTATCTAGTGTCTAGGTCTGGGTCTTGACTTATTGGTCTTATTAGTGCTTATTGAGTCAAACAGTTTTAACTAGATGTCTAGTTTTAACTAAGTGTCATCAAGTCTTAAATAAGCCAAACTGTGACTTTTGATTAAATTTTTCTAGCTTAATAATAAGTTTTGGCATTAAGCCCTTTATTAAAGTTGCTTATTCTTGCCTTATCTTTAGCTTTATCAAAAAGAAAAAAAATGTTTTGCAAAAAGGGACAGTCACAAGACTCGAACCTATGACCTCCCCTCCAACGACCCAAAAAGCACCGCTCTAACCAACTGCCCTAAGGGTCCTTCTTCAGTTATAATGTTAGTTTCATTTAATTCTTATACTAGATCAGTTTCCAGCTTATTTTGCTTATTCCATTTTTACCAGCTTATTGGAAAAAGCTTTTTGATTTGTTTTTCTTTGTAAACCTCAAAATTAGTATCTAGTATTTTTAGAAATTTTCTAAAATTTTTAGGATTAAGTTTAGTATTTTTAGTTTAATTTTATCTATTTAGTTTTAAAAAAGATTTTTATTAAGTATTAACAAATTTATAAAAACTAGTTACTGTTATTAAGAATCATTTAATGCATTATAGTTTAAGAAATTATTCATTTTGATTTTTAAGTTTTATTTTGCATTTTTGGGGTTTAATTATTACTTTTATTATGAATTAGATTGTTTAAATGTTTAAAATTTTTTAGAATTTTAAGTTTCCTTTATCTCCTAGATTAGCGTCCTTTATATGCTTTCCTTCCCCTTGTGCGTTAATAAATTTAAATCAAAATCAAATTACGAAATTCAAGCACCCGATCACAAACCGAAACAAGATTCTCGATATTCACGCTTCGTTGGGAAAACGACTCGGAAATGATTTGAACTTTATCCTTTCCTAAGGGTAATTTTCTCATCAATACTTTCCGGAAATATATTTTATTTGTGATTAGCTTATTACTCTTTTTCACAAGATAATTGCCCATGTGATATGGAATCTAATAGCCTATTAATAAATAGATATATATATATATATATATATAATATATAGATATATAATATATATATATATACATAGTATAATATAATATATAATAATAAACATAAAATCCGCGAATATCAAAATAATAGTAAAGAAGTAAGTGTTTCGTAAGGTTTTTAAAGAGAGTTCGTTAAACCAAGTAAAATTCAAAACTCCCCGGTCGTATCCAACGAAAGCATGATAATTAAAAGAAGCATGATTAATGTTTGATCGCGTGTTTGAATGATCAAAGATTTGGTTTTGATTCTATTTCTACTAATGCAAAAAAAAAACAAATAAAGGCAAACAATAATTAAAGCAATTAAAGATTTAAACTAAAAACGATGACGGAAATCTAAAAACGCGACTTAAAAAAAACTAAATTATCAAATTTGAACCCTAAAAATGCAAATTTAATTTATAAAATTCCTAAATGATTAAAAATAATTTTAGAAAAAAGAATTATGTTTTTTTGACTTTTATTTTATTTTTTATGAATTAAAAACAGTTTTAATCTAAAAATATTAAAAAATATATTAAACTAATTTAGAAAAATCTAAAAAAAAATCACGAAAAGTACTTTGAACTAATTAGAATCTAAGAAAAATAAAACGGGGTCACCAACTTATTGGAATAAGCTGGAAATATGCAAAATAGGCTGATAGATCAAAAAGAGTGAAAAACACCACCTTAAATACCAAATGAGCATCAAGTCTAACAAAAAAAGACCCCAAGGGCGACTGAGATGGTAAAGGTGTGTGTGTTAAAGTGTTGGCTATAAGAAATGGAGAGGTCACAAGTTCGAACCCTTTGGCTTCCCTTTTTGTAAAATTATTATTATTTTTATTTCTTTTTTAAAATAGCTAAACATAAGACCAAAATAAGCAACTTTAAAAAAGGCACTTTTTGAACAGAACTTAAAATTAATAACTCGAAAAAGCTTATAAAAATGACAGATTGCTTAATGAAGACTAATGAACCCTTTTCTAAACGGTTTTGCTTTTTGGACTAAATAAGCAACTTAGAAGACAAATAAGCTGAAAACAAGTAAACATCTAAACCTAATAAGCACTTCTAACTAAAAATAAGCAAACAAAAGAATCTAAAAAGCACTTTAAAGCGATTGTTAAAATAGAATGATAAAAAAAATTAAACTAAAAAAAACTTAAGAGACTAATGACTACTTTTGAGCTAAGATTTAAGACCTAATAAGCACTTAGAAAAAGCTAAAAAAGCAAAAACAAAAATAGTCTAAGATTCAATAAGCACGAATGAGCAGGAATAAGCTGACAAATTAAGCTGAAAAGGACTTAAAAAGCAATAAGACTGAAGACTTAAAAATAGATTTTAAGACTAAAACCACTATTTTGAGCTAGAAATTAGAACTAATAAGCAAAAGAATTAAGCTACAAATTGAAAAACAGATTGAGAATAGCACTCAAAGAACGAAAATAACTGAATCTTTAGGCAAATAAGTTAAAAGCTAAGCAAGAACACAAAGAGAAAAAGCTGTTCTTGACTAAGTTTTTGGTATCTGAAATTAAAATAAGCTAATTGCAAGCCTAATAATATAGCATAAAAGGCTAACAAAATATCATAATTAAGCATCACTACAGATCAACTTACTAATACCTAATTAGCTATGCTCAGAAAATTAGACCCTAAAACTTTCCATTTACTTCTATCAAAATCTGATAAATTGAAAAGTGACTTATAACTTAAAACTGAAAACAAACTTTCTTTTGACAGTTCTTTAGAAACCAAAACACAAATACATGAACACTTAACCAAAACTATTCTACTGCATTTTAGAACCAAAATATAGCATAAGACAAGGCCTCAAAGACAACTTTCAAAAAGTCAAAATTCGTTATAAAGCAAGATTTTGAATAAGTTTTAAAACCATAGATTTTTAAGATTAGATAGATTAAACTTTAAAACTTGATATGACTTGCAAAAACTTTATCAAAACTGATTATAAGCCTTAGTTAAAGCTTTTCAAAGTTGACTTGAATACCAAAAATAGTTTTAAAACTCATTTGGCCCATTTTCAGTTCTTAACCCAAACATCCTTTTAAAGATTTGAAATCCATTTTTAAACTTGATTTCAACTGATTTAATGCTAAGATCTTTAAAAACATATAACAAACTAACAATATTAAGGTCCAATAAGCAGATTTAAACAACTGGAAAGCACTTATCAATAAGCAAACAATATAAGCAGTTTTAAGCTAAAATAGAAAGTTTTATACCAAGACATGAACAAAGAAGATTTAAACTATAAGCAAGCATAAATAAGCAATAAACAACATAGATAAGCATAAATAAGCAGTAGAAAATAAGCAGTAGAATAAGCTAAATAGTGAATAAGCTAAAAAGTGAAAAAGTTAACATACAAAGCCCTTTGCTCAAAACAAGGGCAATAATGCTCTTAAGAGCTTATCAACAAGCTCTAGCTTCCTTGAAAATAAGCTAGTATGGTCATATAAGCCCTTCCAGGTTTTGCTTATCTTCCAAGTTAAGCTGAGGTATTTTAAGGGTGGATTTTTTTGTGAAATAAGCTTAAACACTATAAGCTATGTAACAGTTTATATAGCTTTAATAAAACAGTTTACACAAGAGCTTATATGAGCTTATTAATTCATTTTCAAAACTTATAATTCATTAATCATAAAAACAGAATTTAACATAAAAACTCAAAATTTCATTAAACTTCATAACGGTTACAAGGCTTGAAAGGAATGATTACGATAACAAGCTAAAAATACAAGAATAATTACTTTGATTAAAACTACTCGCTACATTCTACATAACCCGATTGTGTGAACACATCTACTCTTGATGAGCCAATTAAGAAGCATTATGCCCTTGAGGTATGTTCTTTTGTAAAGGGTGTAAGAGTGACTCTCATGAAGCCTTTAATCTGATCCCTTACAAATCTATTGTTGTGCTTCTTTAACATGAGTACAGCCTCTTGATGTCCATCACCAAATCAAGTACGCAAGGATTACCACATGTGGTTATCATACATGAGGAGAATAGTAAAATGGGTTGTCGGTTGTGAGGGAAAAGGTAAGGATGCTTGTGTCTGTTACAGGGTACAATTGACAGGGATGGTGAATATTAACGGGAAATTGGCGGAAAGGTTTAAAGGGTATTGGTTGTATTTAATTTATACACGTGTTAGAGGTTAAGGACTAATGGTGTAAACCATAAGGACTAACTGTGTTAGTCCCTAAGGACTAATGGTGTAAAGGGTTTAAAGTATTTAAGTTAAGGGTTAACGGGCTGTTTGTAACGGTTTTGGGCCTAGTTATGTATTTGGGCTGGATTTTAATTAAATGGATTTAGGCTTATATCATGGGGGCTTTTAATTTCATAAATAAGCTTAATGGGCTGACTCGGCCTAATAAAACGGGTACGGGTCGGCACCATTTAGATGCAGAACTACGTCTTTGGACTTTTTGACTTTCACACGTCTTTCCAATCTCGTGCTCTTTTGTCCAATTTGGCTTTGGTTGTTTGTCTTTTATAAGTGAAGATCCGTTACTGGCACAGTATACAAAGCAAAACAAACATATATTTGGCATTTTATGTCCGTTTCTTTTGTCATTTAAGCTCGTTTTATTAGGTCAAAGGTATGTGTAATTAAGCACATACCAAAATCCCCCATACTAAAACTATGTCCGTGTCCTCACGCAATGCTATAAGTAAACACTTTAGAAGACTAAGAGTCTTAATTCCCCTCGACTAATTACCTCGAAAAGTAGCTAAGTGTTCATCTTAAGGAATTAAGAACTCAATAGCTTTGTAAAGCCCCGTTTTGACCATTTTTTTAAATCTACACTAATTACCACACATATTTTTTTATATTTTTCCTTTTTCTTTTTCTAACTAGAATACCAAGACTTTCTTTATTTTCATAACCTTTAGGGTCATAGAGAACAAAAGGCACTTCAATCCTAAAATTCCCAAAAGGATAAATTCATCTTCCTCGATTTTCACTTGTCCCAAACCAAGCTTAAAAACGAAATCACCGTTAAATATAAGTTAAGATGCTAAACGACTTACTCAATATTTGTAACTTGAGTAAACTTCACTACCCGACAATTATTTATATCTTAGGGTGAATGTGCTATTTGATCAACCTGGATTAACATTTTAAGAAAATTGCAATATTTCTTCACGTTCCACCCAAGAATTATGATTTTAAAGGCGAGATCATTCCATGTAGTGACTTTCTTCTCGGCACATCCCAGCCGAGAGCGGGCTTAGGAACCAGGCTTTGACACCCCATACAAAGACTAGTAATACGGAACCACAGACCTTACGGATTAAAACTCTTAGGCTTCCCGTTAAATAGTCTTAGTTCAAAAGCATATTTAGATTTAAGAAAAAGAGATTTTCCCTATATTTATTAAATCACATATATTACACTTAACATTAATATAATTATACTTATAACCTCCACCCTTTAAACGAACTGTCACATCGGTATGCGAGCCGACCATGATCCAGTTGTCTTATTTCGGCTTCGGAAATCCTCGACCTTTTTGAAGGCTGCAACATCGGTTGTGAGCCGGCAAGATGCAGTAAACTTTTATCAGCCCACAGTTTTTATTATTATTATTATTACCTAATCATTTTTTTAACACTTTATATTACCACGATATATAGAGAAAATTTCTTTTTAGAAAATTTAAGTATAAATTTGAACTAAGACTATAAAGTCTAAAAATGTTGATTTAAAAAGGACTTTTAAGTGATAAAACCACTACAGCTTGTCTAATTCCGAAAAAGCACGTATTATTAGTCCCGGTTTATCGAGCTTCATATAGGAAACAGGCCCGACCAAATTACACTTATGAGCTCTTAAGATTTCCAAATAATTCTTGTTTAGCATCTAACTCATATATAACTCTATCATTTCTCGTTCTTCGCAAATTTAAAATCTTTAATAAAAAGATTCGCGAATGCTTAGTCAAATAAACTAGCTTAGTCAAGTTTAGAACGGTTAAGGGACAAAGCTAAGAGCTCAATACGCTCGATCGAGTCAAAATTTATTCTTATTCTACCCAACAGGAAAGTCAACATTGTGACAAAACACTTATTTTATTTTTGAAAAGTTTTAAATTTTTTCATTTTTTTGGTATTTTGGTGGTAAAAACGGGATTACGTGAAAACAAGCAATCGACCTGCAGCAAATCAGAATCGCTAGATACCCCCCATACTAGAACTAAACATTGTCCACAATGGTTAAGAATGGGGGGTCTCTAGACGATAAATCTAAAGCCGTTTATGAGTATGCTAAAGATAAACGTTGTCGTATAAGAATTTAGGATATTGATTCCCAAAATCATGCTAAGAGGATATGAAGCTCAAGTGGACATATGACAAAACCAGCGAGCACAAGAGTCTTCATTAATCTAGGCAATCTCCTAGACATACAACACAACCACAAACACAAGAAAGGAAAGGCGAACCTCCTCCTCACGTTACCCTTATTCATACTACTATTATAATTATATTAGGATAAGGAGCATGGGTTGCCGACCCAAAGAAGCGGTTTGTTTAGTAAATGAGTCACTAAGCATTGACTCGTCCCCGAATTTATTTCCAGAATCCTGGGGGAAGGTTGGTAGATTCGGGTCGGCTGGTATGGCCCCGATCCCAAAATAGTTTTAAGTCTATGACCGTTCCAACTTAAAGTTGGGAACCATCTGGTTAGAAGATACACCTCACAGTACAAAAGGGAAAACGTTAGCAAAATCGGTGAACGTATCCTGGTCCAATGAGTTTTTTAGTTTGCCCGATTGAAGATCTATAAACGAGAATGAAGAGAAGAACTCGATCACCCAACTGGAAAAAGCGGTTCTTAATCTTGAAGTCACGATTGCTTCTTCTTATTTCTTCTTTTGTAGATTAACAGTTTCTCATCAAGGATGATCCCGGAGTTCATTGAATTCATTCATTTGAACTTTTCGGTGATCACCCACAATCTTGAGGTCAAAATTGCAATGTTTCAAGGCCCAATAGGCCTTGTGTTCAAGTTCGATAGGAAGAATGAAAGCCTTCCGACACTACCCGAAAAGCTTATTAAGGAGTGGCTAACCGATGGTAATTTTTGAATGTGGTACGGACGCCCCATAAAGAATCGTCTAACTTATCGACCATGAAGCACGATTTTCGCCTCACGGTCCTTTCCAAGATAAACTTTCAAACCACGATTTGACACATATACTTTCCCACTTGTTTATCGGAAGATACCGTAGAAAGACGGTGAGTTAACTCCATACTTAAATAAGCATGAACCTTTGCCAAATTGGTCCATCTGCAAAAGCGTAAATCGTCGGCCAATAGAAACCAGAATCAAAGACTTTTTTAGCGGTGTAGTTCGCACCATGATGTCCCCCGGTGGGTCCATTATGGCAAGCCGTGAGGATATCAACGGCTTCTTGGCCGTAAACACATCGTCTAATCACTTGATCCGCACCAATTCTAAACAAGTAGGGGTCGTCCCAAAAATAATGCTTTACATCCTTAAAGAATTTTTTCTTTTGTTGGGACGACATCCCTTTCACTACAAAATTCCCCGCATGGTAATTTGCAATGTCGGCAAACCATGGGGTACTAGAATCACCATGAAAAGATATCATTCCAAGGGTCTCGAGAGGAAATGTTTCATTAATTTCCTTTTTCTCGAGATCACCTTGATGAGGATTTTCTAATCTCGATAAGTGGTCGGCCGCGAGATTCTCCGCTCCTTTTTTATCACGAATAATGACATCAAATTCTTGGAGTAGGAGAATCCACCGGAGCAATCTCGGTTTAGCATCTTGCTTAGCAAGAAGATATTTGAGAGCCGAGTGGTCCGTATACACTATGGTTTTCGACAAGACTAAATAGGACCGGAATTTCTCGAAAGCATACACCACGGCTAATAATTCTTTCTCCGTAGTAGTGTAATGAGCTTGAGCATCGGTCATAGTCTTGCTCGCATAGTGTATAGGCTGAAAATGTTTGGTCTTACGTTGCCCCAGGACTGCACCTACCGCAAAATCACTAGCATCACACATAATCTCAAATGGTAGGTCCCAATCGGGGGCAACTAAAATCGGAGCTTCTGTTAATTTCTTCTTAAGAATTTCAAACGCTTCAATACATTCTTTCGAGAAGATGAACGGGGTGTCTTTTTCTAGAAGATGGGTCATCGGCCGGGCGATTTTAGAGAAATCTTGAATAAATCGACGATAGAACCCGGCGTGACCTAAAAAACTTCGAACGCCTTTGACGGAAGTGGGATGAGGTAGCTTTGCTATTACATCAACTTTAGCCCTATCGACCTCAATCCCAGATTTAGAGATCTTATGGCCGAGGACAATGCCCTCTTTGACCATGAAATGGCACTTCTCCCAATTTAGAACTAGGTTGGTGTCTTCGCACCGTTTTAGCATTTTGTCTAAATGGGAGAGGCAAGATGAGAAAGAATCCCCGAAGACCGAGAAATCATCCATGAAGACCTCCATTGTTTCCTCGATCATGTCGTGGAAAATAGCCATCATGCACCTTTGGAACGTGCTCGGAGCATTACATAAGCCGAAAGGCATATGTCGGTAGGCAAACGTCCTATAAGGGCAAGTGAAGGTGGTCTTCTCTTGGTCTTGCGAGTCAATAGGAATCTGAAAGTATCTAAAAAATCCATCTAAAAAACAATAGTATTCGTTCCCTACTAAACGTTCAAGCATCTGGTCCATGAAAGGCAACGGGAAATGGTCTTTACGAGTAGCATCATTAAGCTTCTGGTAATCAATACAAACACGCCATCTGGTGACTATCCTTGTAGGAATCAACTCATTATCTTCATTCGTCACAACGGTCATACCTCCCTTTTTGGGCACACAATGAACGGGGCTTACCCACGGACCATCGAAAATAGGGTAAATCAATCTGGCATCAAGGAGTTTGATAACTTCCTTTTTGATCACCTCATGAATTTTTGGGTTCACCCTTCTTTGATGTTGGACCGCCGGTTTAAAGTCATCCTCTATTAATATTTTGTGAGTACAAAATTGAGGGTCAATGCCCTTAATGTCAGAGATTTTCCAAGCGATGGCACGCTTGTGTGACTTTAGAACCTTTAGAAGGCGAGCCTTTTCATCATCTTTTAAGTTTTTAGCAATTATAACGGGTAATTTATTAGTTCCTTCCAAAAACGCATACTCAAGATTAGAAGGTAAATCCTTGAGTTCAAGCTCCAGAGGATCATCAATAGAAGATTTTATTATTTTAAGTTCCTCAAAATTAAGTTCTTTCAGAGGGAGAGGAGATGATGGATCATCATTTAATAACTTCTCAAGTAGAAGAATGTCTCCCTCCAGATCAAAGTCGGCATCATCAATTCCCGGTGGAATTGAATCACTTGTAAGACAAGCTTCGATCTCTTCCAAAATGAAGTCACCTCCCTCAAAAGGAGTGAGAGAGGGGGAAGAGGTAGTAATGATACGATCTGAAGACGGAGTGGGATTTCCACTCTTAGAACTATCTGAAAATCCGAGCACCTCTTAAGCAACTCCTCAAATGTAACGTCTATGACATCGATTCGATTAACCGATTCATCATCATATCTATAGGAGTATCTTGAAGTGTGCCCGACATTAAATGTTATGGCTTCATCATTGACTCGAAGAGTTAACTCTTCACCGTGTACATCGATTAATGCTCGTGCCGTCCTCAAGAAAGGCCTCCCGAGAATGAGGGGAACCAAAGGATCGACATCATAATCAACGACAATAAAATCGGTCGGAAAATGAAACTTTCCTACTTTCACAAAGACATCTTCAGCAACACCAACCAGATAAGCAACCGATCGATTTGCGAGCTCGAGAGTCATGCGAGTAGGGGTAAGTTCCGGGAGCGAAAGCTTCTTCCATACGGAAAGAGGCATTAAGTTGATGCTAGCGCCAAGATCAGCTAAGGCTAAGAACTCATCTAGCTCCGAAAAATCACAAGGAATAAGAAACTTGTCGGGGTCTCCAAGTTTTTCGGGCAACTTCTTAAGGAGCACCGCCGAACAATTCTCATTTAATGGAGTATTTGCCAATTCAAATAATTTCTCCTTATTACTAAGGAGACTCTTAAACGTAGAAGCGAACTTAGGCATCTAAAGAAGAGCATCCGCAAAGCTAAGGTCAAAATGTAATCTTTGAAAAATTTGAAGGAACTTCAACATTTGATTATTAGCTTTTTCTCGAAGCTTTTGGTCGTTAAGCCTTGAAGGATAAGGTATCGAAGGTTTAGGATTAGGCTTTGGAGCAACATCGGGCTCTGGAATTGGAACTTGGACAACCGGAGGTTGGACGTGTGCGGTACTTCCTAAATTTGTAGTTTGCACCTTGTCCTTTGTTTCCTCTGGTTCACATTCCACTTCTTTTGGAAGAGGAGAAGAAGTAGGTGGAATCGTAGGTCCATCATAAGAAACACCACTTCAGGTAGTAATGACTTTCAAGTCACCTCTCGGGTTAGCAATGGTATTACTAGGAAGTGATCTTGAACCCGAGGGACTTTGCATTTGAAAAAAAACTGCTCATCTTGTTCTTTAGCTCATTGCTCATCATGTTCTTTAGCTCATTGCTCATCATGTTCTTTAGCTCATTGTTCTGATTCTTCATGGTAGTCTGGAATTCATTCTTCAATTATGTCTTCATATTACTTATTTGATTTTGCATAGCTCTCATATTAACATCATTAGTCTTCATGTAGTTCGAGAAATCATTTGAAGGTCCAACTTGAGTTTGATTAAGTGGAGGTTGATAATTCTGATTTCCTTGATTAAAATGATTTCCTTGATTCTGATTGTATCCTTGATTTTGATTATACCGGTTTTAATTGTTTTTCACATTCGGTTGAGGAAAACCGGGTGGTCTCATTTGATTGCTAGCACGATAACTAGTTTCTCCTTGAGGATGGTATCCGGGACCTCCTTAATTGTAGGTCCCTGTGGCTGCAGAAGCATTAAAAGTGTTGCCATCGGTAGCAAGACACTCATAGTAAGGATGCCCGGTCGACCCACCAAGTAACACAAATTTTACTTCTAAGCATTAACGGGAGCTGGTTAAGGAGTCTTGTTTTGAAGAAGCAAGGCCTTAATGGCATCATTAAGAGCGTATAATCTCTGATAGATAACGAGAGTAAAGATAAAAGTAGTATCTTACATCGCTTTGAAACAACCGTTGGTTTCTTAAATTGCAAACTTTCGACTTAATTCCGATAATAGTACAAAGCATCTCGAGGATACGGATTAAAAGATGACCACAGGCATAGCTTGCATTTAGAGAATCTTGATCGGATTGCGTCAAGGGCAAATTGGTAAAATGGTGTCTATTTGATGCAATTTGAAAACGGGTGGGTATTTACAGAAGGAGATCTTTAAAATGATCACACTCACTAAACGTTTCATCAACAAAAAACCTCTGCTGAAAATCGTGATGTCAATTCATGAGATTGTGGTCTTCGAATGAGAAAAGAAAAAATTCTCAAACTTAGAAACGAAGGATCATATCTTCCCATTGTATAGGATAGAACGAGGGGGTTCTTTTTCAAGCCAAATCCGGGCTGCCCCCTCAAGGGAAAATGGGAAAAGCATCAACTTGATAGCTTCATGTGGAACGAATATGAGAATGGGGATCGTCCCTCTCAAAACCATGAAATTGACTCGAAGTTACTAGCGTAAGTAACCCGACTTTTAATTCAAAATTTTCGGCAAGTATAGGAGGAAGAACAATCGCATCTCCGTAACCCTCGGTGGGTGCTTGGAGTAACTCCGACATAGTACGCGTATCCGCCATAGTAGCAACGGGAGTCTCTACAATAGTTCAAAGCTCGGGTTTGACTGTTTGCTTGGAACGTCTACGATTACCTCGCTTCAGAACGGTGAAAGATTCAACAATTAAATTCGATGAAGAGCGGGTGCGCATGCACTAGAGACAAAATAAGAGAAATAAATCTAAAAGAAAAATATTTTTTTAACCGATCGTCCAAAGTTCACGGTAGCTCTCTAGAAAACTGGTATGTGCTTAATTACACATACTATTCTCCATTAATAACGGACTTAAAAGACTAAAAACGTACCAAAAATACATTGTATTTGTATGTTTGCATTTGTATCATGCAGGAACGGATATTCAAGAAAAGGACAAAAAGAAAGCCAAAAACAAACAAAACCGAGCACGGAGTGGAAAAGATCAAGTCAAAGTCAAAAGTCATCCACAAATAAGATTGAGTGGTCTTTACTCAAGAACAGTTGAACCTGGACTAGCCAACTCTTAATCCATGAAGCAAGGTGAGTTGAAAACCAACAATTATTTGGTAAATGTCAACCATAAACGGGATGGGAGAAGTCTTTACAAAAGCCGTTTGCTCATAGGACTAGCCAGTTCTTATGCTATTAAGCATGGTGAACTGATGACCAATTGTTGTGTGGTGGTCAGCCACACTCAAACCCTTCTCATCTCCATTCACAGCATCACTTTTCATCAATCTATTGTTTAATAAATCTGGTCAAATCAAGAGCACCAGTACTTTCTCTTTCAACCTCCAATCCAAGATAAAGCATTCTTTGCAATAAATCCTTGGAAAGAGGATACCTTCTTTCAATTAACATGTGGATGACTATCCCATCTTTAAGTTCTAGTATGCAAACTCCACAAGGTTCATACAATCTCCAAGTAACAATCTCCCAATCTTGTTGATCATTCCAGAAATCCCTTTGATCATTTTCTTTAGTTGAGGATTCCATCATTATCTTTAAATCTCCCCAAAGAATCAACTCAATTCCTTCTAGTGTAATTTCTGAGTACTGCTCCATCACCAAGTCATACAAGTGAAATAAATCTTGTCTATCAAATATATGTAGTACCTCTAATCGGAGCCAGTTGAATGCTCTAAAGTACCCATTGGCTCAGTATGATATCAGATAGATCTCCATCTGGTGATGATACCTTGTTCAACCTAGCAATGACAGATTTTCTCTCCATTATTTCACTATCTATGGTACCTTCAAATGTAACAATCTTTAGGCACTTTCTGTGTTCATCATCACTATCAACATCTGGTTGTGGTCTTTTCCTTTTCCTAGCAAGCATCTTCATATGACCACCTTTTCTCTTCTTATACCATGCTCTACTACTTCTTGCTTTGCAGGTTCCTTAGTTAAGACATCATTCCTGACCAACCTTATCTTCATTCTTGGTCCAGGATCACTAGCTCCTTCATTCATTTCCTTAATCTTTCTTTCATCTTCAGTAGAACCAATAACAGTGAAACTTTCATCAAACCTTTTCACTTTCTCATATAAACCCTGTATTTTCGTTCAAAAGTTTATTCTTCATTTCTGATTGTTCTTGTTTCCAACATGTTTCAAATAAGTCATCATTTGATTCCTAAGCTGAGTTCTTGTAGGTGGTCTATTCCTTATTGCAATTGCTCTTTGTTCTGCAAGAAACCTTCTTTGAGCTGCAATTGTATCATGAAGGAATTTTGCTCTCTCTTCCACAGTGAACCCCAACTGCTCTCTCTCTCTCTCTTCTTCTTGTAGCTTAATCTAGAATCATACAGCTTTCATTCTTGCTTGATGTGAATCAAAGTCTTGCATAAGAGCAGCATTTGTAGCTTCTCTTTCAGCTAATCTTTTCTTTCTTCTTCTATTCCCAATCAAGATCTTGCATCTTACTTGCAATCTCCTCATCATAGCAAGCATCTTAAAACTTCTTTCATTTCATTGATGTCTTCTGATTCAGTGTAATTCAACCTCTTTAATCTTTTTCTGCCCTTGTCGTTGGGATCAATCTTTGAAGAACTTTTAAAGTAAGAGAGATCTTGTTGAAGTAGGCCTTGGTCTTTCAATATTCTTTACATCCTTCAGTTCAACTCCTTTCTCCTTTTCTTTTGAAACTGCTTTGGCTTGGCTCATGTTGAGAAGAATTTGAGCAATAGTTTCATCATTTCCAAATATTGTAGGAGTAGGTATTGGAGTTGTTGGAGTAGCACTTCTTCTTTCAGTACCTTCATCTGGTCTATCGGTACTATCTTTTTCCTTGTTGGTACTATCTTTTTCCTTGTCGGTACTAAATTTTTTCTTGTCAGTACCTAGTGCATCATCAGTACTAACTGCATCTTCATCACTCTCTTTCTCTTCATACACTACATTTCTTGTCCTCCCCACATCTTGAACATCCTCAGTCTCCATATGGTTTATTTCATCATCATCAAGCACATCAAAAGCTGGATCTTTATGGATTGAAGGTTCAGCTTTGGCAGATTTCCTCCCCTGTTTGGATATAGACTCCTTTTGCATCCACTATGTCTTTAAGGATTTCTTTCCTGCCAATCTTTGCTTCATGGATACACTCTTCATCCAAGCTCTGTGGTATGTGATAACAGGGTTGGCTTTCTTCTTAAGCTTCTTGATCTGTGTCTTCATGTGTTTAATTTCCTTTGTCTTGGATCTAATAACCTGTATACACAAGGAGTTACAAAGAACTAGCACACTTTGAGAGTCATGTCACCCTCATTCCCTGAAAGGGATTTATCACTGGATGACTGACCTCCATGATTCCCACCAGAACTCTCTGGAATGGAATCAGGAATGTGAGAAGTAGGTAAAGGTTTGGGAGAAGGGTTAGTCTGGGTCTCATGTTGGTCTGTACTTGGGTGAGGAGGAGAGGGTATGGGTTAAGGTTCAAATGGTCTTTCTGACCCTTCACCCTCATCCTCTGTTGGTTGAACCAACATGTTAGGAAACAGAGGTGTGACTTTCCCTGAAAAATGTTTACCCTTTTTAACCATAAAGGAGAAAACTTTACTTGTCAAAGCATTAATAGAAAATGGTCTAAAAGGTCACGACACACTCTTTAGATGTGTATCCAAAAAGACTGAAATAAAACGTGGACACATAACAAACTTTTTCTTTGCGTCTAAGTGTCTAAGCATACCATCAAAAATTAATTTAGAAACATTATATTTTTGATTAGAGGTTAAGCAAATTACTGTAGTGGCAATATTAGTGGGAATTTGATCCCAAGAGGTGCTTTTTGAACTAACACAATGATTCATTGTATGAAAGATAAATCTCCATTAGGGTGAAAACAGAGCTTTGTTAAATGTTAAAATAGTTATGTCCCCCTCATACCCCATGAGCTGTATAGCATCAAATATAGCCTGATTTGGCAAAGAATCTATCCCATCGGCATCATCAAAAAGAAGATCACTTCTTATTGATGCTTCAGAGATAGACACAGGCTTTCCAACTACTTTGGCAGTAATATACCTAACATTATTGATTATTTTGGATTTAACAGACATCCAAAACTGTTCAACAAATGTAGTAGACACTACTGGACTTACAGTGAGAAGACATTGTGAATGGAACTTCACCGCAAGTAAAATTCATAACTCATGAAACTCTGCATTTCCATCAGTCTTCTCTAGATAAGCAACCATATTGTGTTTAGGGCATGATTCAAGAACAACCATGATTGTTGAAGTAGTGATCGTTGGTGAGTGAGAGATTAGAGTTTGAATGAAGAAAAGTAATTGATAGAGATTACATGAGTGAACTGTGCAATTGAGATGGGTTTATATAGATTAAACAAACCTAAGATCAAAGAAACCATTTCAAGTTACGCTTTAAACCCTTGGCGGTATTTTCTTCAACGTCTCTATAGCGATACTATATTTGCCTAACGGTACTAACTTTTCACTGTCGGTACTAACTATTGT
This sequence comes from Tanacetum coccineum, assembly GCA_026074375.1. Lineage (NCBI taxonomy): Eukaryota > Viridiplantae > Streptophyta > Magnoliopsida > Asterales > Asteraceae > Tanacetum > Tanacetum coccineum. The sequence goes on along the minus strand of BQNB010022430.1, from coordinate 45,249 downwards.
CAAACAAAGAATGAATAATTTTTGGCAACAGCAGTGCTTCAGTACCATCTAGAGCTCTTCCCAGTAACTCTCTAAAACCCAAATAACTCCATGAAAATCATCACTATGGTCAAGATTCTTCTGCACACTGAACACTTCATACAAACTAATACAACAAATCATATTGCCTCCCCTTAACTAATGCAGCTTATGGATTATCATCCCCAAATTTAACAACCAAGAACTGAAACCTGCTAACTTCAAATGCCTTGGTTAGAAGATCAGCTACATTGTCATCAGTGTGTATTTTCAGCACCTGAATAAGTTTCTTCTCATATGCATCCCTTATGAAGTGGTGCCTAATTGCAATATGCTTTGTTTTGGAGTGAAATACTGGATTATTTACAATGCAAATAGTACTTTCATTATCAATGTAGATTTTTGTGTTCATGAAATTCAACCCATAGTCTAACATTTGATTTTGAATTCCATAAACTTGCCCACAGCAATTTGCAGCAGCAACATATTCTGTCTCTGTAAAGAAAGTAGCCACATATGTCTGCTTTTTGCATTGCCAAGAAATAAGTCTCCTGCCAAGAAATTGACAACCTCCTATGGTGGATTTCCTGTCAAGATTTTCTCCAGCATAATCACTATCTGAATAGGCGTCCAGGTCAAATGAGGACACTCTAGTTTACCAAGGCCCATTATTGGGTGGCCCTTTAGATACCTAAAGAATTCTCCTTAACATCACTTAGATGGAGGTCTTTTGAGTGACCTGAAACCTAGAGCAAGCACAGACTGTAAAACAAAATATCAGGCCCAAGAAGCAGTCAAGTACATTAAAGAGCCAATATGATCTATAAAGGTGTAAATCATCCATATCACAAGCATCCTTATCCTAGACTAAAGGCTTTGGGTCCCAATTGGTGTCCTAGCATTCTTTACACCTAGTAAAATCAAACATATTCAGGATTTCTGCAACATACTATCCTGAACTTATAAAAAATTACCATCTACTTCTGTTTGACTTGTAATCCAAGAAAGAAGGTGAGTTCTCCCATAGAACTCATCTGAAATCTACTCTTCATTAATACCTCAAATTCATCACACCAAGATTTCTTTGTAGAACCAAAAATAATATCATCCACATAAACTTGCACTAACATGATATCATTTTTGTCCTTCTTGATGATGAAGAAAATACAACTTGAGGGACTAAAACTGCCAAACCTCAAGTTGTATTGCAAAAGAAAAAGACAAGGGTCAAAATTGCAAAGAAGGCAAAGATTGCATTCAAGTTATACAACTTGAGGGGACCAAAGCTGCCTACTTCCCTAAAAGCCCTCTTTCCCGCCCAACAAAAACCCAGGACAACTTGGATGTCGTCCCATACCTTCTTCCCTGCAAAACCACTCAACACCCTAGCCAAAATCATTTTATCCACCCTACTACCAACCCCCCCAGTTGTATAAATGCCATGTTGGCAATCCCTCACCCTTTCTAAGCATTTCGATGGCTGTGATTGCCTCCAAAGAAGCACAAAAGAAATCAAAGGCTGGGATTTGCTTTAAGACTTACCTCACACAACAAGCACACTTTGTTTTTATCTCTACAAAGAAACACAAGCTGCAAGTCCAAGACTTAGGCTATAAATAGAGCCTTTTGTAAGCCTTTGAGGCATGTTAGTTTATGTTAATTTTTAGTTTTTAATCCTAGCTTAATTTTTAAGTCATTTACAGCTTTTACTTTCAGCTTTGTAACACTTTCAAGTTTTTAATGCAATTTGAGTTTTAAGTCAATTTACAAGTCCAAGTGCTAAGTTTCTGAACTGTGTTGTTTTGTGTTCAAAAAGTCATCAGTACAGCTTACTTATAAGCTGTTTTCATTAAGTCAAGATAAAAAGTTAAATAGTTAAGAGTAAAATTACAAAAATCACTCTCAAATATACCTCAGCTTACTTTATGGATGATAAGCCAGTTCTGGATGGGCTTATGGACTCTCACTAGCTTGTTTTATACAAGCTAGAGCTTGTAGATTCTTGATTTAGCCCTGTTTTGAGCAAGGGTGTTGTAAGTCTCTCTTTTTCTTACTTTACTTATTTACTGCAGAAGTGCTTATTGTGCTTATTTATTACTTATGTTTACTTATTTATGCTTTATCAGTATGTTTAGTGCTTATCTTGCTTAGTTTATACTGCTAGTACTGTTAGCTCATTTATTAAAACTGTTAGTTTTGAGTTAACACTGCTAGGCCATTTCAGCTTATTTAAGTGCTTATTCTTGATTGAAATTTGCTTAAAAGTGTTTTAATTTGTTATTTGATAATTTGTTTTTAACCAGGATTTAAAGAAAAATGGTTTTTGAAAGCTTTCAGGGGTATTTTCAACTAGCAGTACTAACTTAGGGCTAGCAGTACTAACTCCAAGTTAGTACTGTTAGTTGGTACTGTTAGTACTGATAGTTCAATTTAGCTCATCAGCTTATTATTTCAGCTTGTTTAAGATTTCTTTAGCTTTTTAGAGTAGATTAAGCCTATTTTAGTTTACTGTTTTCAGTAGAACTTATTTGCCTTTTCAAAATAATTTTAAGAGTTTATCAGTTTTAGTTTTCTAGCTTATTTATCATTTTAGTTTATTCTAGTTGCTTATTCCTTTTACTAAGTGCTTATTAGGGGTAGTTAATTATCTGTTTTAGCTTATTTGCTTATTTCTTGCTTCTTTGTGTTTTATAAGCCTAGCAGTACTAACCTTAAGCTAACAGTACTAACTTAAAGCTAGCAGTACTAACTCCAAGTTAGTACTGGTAGTTAATACTGTTAGTACTGTTGTGTTTATCTTGTTTAATTTAGCTTAATTGCTTTTTGTATTTGCTTATTTAGAGTTAGTTTAGCATATTTGATTTGTCTTAAGCTTATTTGAGCTTATTTGTGTCTTAGTGTAAAAGTTTTAAGTTTTTTTTGCTATTTCTAGCTTTTTATGCTTGTTTTAGCTTATTCTCTTTAATTATCTTTGTGTGCTTTTGCCTATCAGTATTAGTGCCCAAATCATTCCTTGTCATATTCAAACATAATTCATCAATCGTCTTTCGATTTTCCATTTCTAGCCTCGTTGGGACATAACGACCCGGGAACACTCTATACTGCTTCCGGTTTCTTGATTTTGTGGGTTCTGATCCTTGTTGTATATTTATATATGTCTATGTTTATTTATATATAATAAGGTGTAAGAACGCGCGAGTCAAAAACGCACAAAAAAGCGGAGGAGCGGGTAAGCGCAAAGCGTTTTAAAAACCTTCTCATTTCGGGTCGAAGTTCGTAGGATCAACCCTCCTTATACATATCTTATAGTTTGTTAATCTAAAGGTGAGCCGATTAAACAATTGACAACACGGTTTCTTTTGTGGGTTTTTTTTAATTTTTTTTGGTATTTTAAATACTTTAGGAAGAGTATTATTGGTGTTTTAATAAATCCACAAAAATAAATCGAGAAAAATAAAATATTTTTGTATTTTTATAGTTTTTTAAAAAGAAAATGAAATAATAAAGAAATGTAAAATATATATTCACAAAAAAATGATAACTTCACGGGGAAGGGTCTTCAATGCACTAATCTTCAAACTTCAACACGATAATCGTAACACACTTCCCCGATAGCGGCGCCAAAAATTGATTCTTGTGTTATAATATATATATAATATTAGCAAATCGGCAAATCACTCTTGTGAAGGAGTAATAAGCTAATTACTAATAAGATATATTTCTGGAAAGTATTGATGAGAAAATTACCTTTAGGAAAGGATAAAGTTCAAATCGTTCCCGAGTCGTTTTCCCAACGAAGCATGAATATTGAAAATCTTGTTTTGGTTCGTGATCGCCTGCTTGAATAATCAAAATTTTGGATTTTGAATTCTAATTCTAATAACGCAAAGGGAAAGCACATAAATGCATGCTAATCTAGTAATTAAAGCAATTTAAAAATCCTAACGACATTTAAAGCAATTAACAATTTAAAACAAACTAATTAACAAAAAAAACTCTTAAAACTCAAAATGCAAATTTCTTAAACTAAAATGCATAAAACTATTTTTTAAATGACAAATTTTTTTTTATATTTTTAAACTATTTAAAACTATTTTTAAAACTAAATAATACTAAAAATTAAACTAAAAATACTAAACTTAATCCTAAAAATTTGAGAAAATTTATAAAAATACTAGACACTATTTCTGAGGTTTACGAAGAAAAACGACACAAAAACTATTACCAATAAGCTGCTAAAATTGAAATAGGCTGATTAAGCTTGAAAACTAAAAACGAATAAGGAATTAATGTTGCAAAGCTTAAATGAAAAAGACCCAAGGGCGCAGTGTAAAGGTGTGTATGTTGTGAGAAGGAGTCCTGTGACTAAACATCTTTTTTTTATTTTTCTTTTTGAAAAAGCTAAAGATTAAGCTCAAATAAGAAACTTTAATAAAGGACTTAAGACTAGAGCTTATTAATAAGCTAGAAAAAGACAGTTTAAAGTGACAGCTATCTAGTTTAGACTCCTTAACATTTAACTAAACTATTTGGACTCAATAAGCAGCTTAAGATCAATAAGCTAATCTTAAGACCAATAAGCTAGAAACAGATCCTAACATAGACTCATTAAGCACCAAGGACTGAAAATAAGCAAATAAAATAAGCTGAATAACAACTAAATGCATTCAGACAGTTTTCTTAACAACACTTTTAAAGGACTATAACTACTACTTTAAGCTAAGCTATAGGACTGATAAGCACTCAGAAAAAGCTAAAAGCTGAAAACAGATTTAGACCTATACTCTAATAACTCAATTAAGCTGGATTTAAGCAAATAAATTTAGGAAAGAAGCTAGAAAGGTAAAATGAAAAGGACAGTTAACACTACTTGTTTTTGGATTTTTTGAAATGAAATGACAGTTTTAAGCTTAAAATTAAGACTCAAAAACTGTTTTACCAAACTTAAAAACTAGAAACAGATTGAAAACACACAATATTAAGCTAAATGCAATCAAAATAAATCAAAATTAAGCTAGATTTTAACCACAAATGATCTGTAAATTCAGACCTTTAAGCTCAAACCATAAACTATCTAAAGGTTTTTTCAATATCGATCTGTTTTGAAACTAATGAAACTAGTTTTTAACACAAAAACCTCACCTCAAATACATTTTTAAGAAAATAGAACAAATAAGTTGTTTGAACAGCCCTAGGTCTAGCAGACTTGAGATATTGATAAAACAAACTGGAAAACCTAACTAAACTTATTCCTAGATTATGAAAACTAGCATTTAGACCTAATAAGAGCTTATCAACTCTATTTTAATCACTACAATCAAGCTGCACATAATTTTCATATATCTAAACTACTTAACCCAAACACCCATTTAAAACTTAAAAATCCAATTTTAAGCTAGAGTAGATCATATTAAGCTACAAAATGTTAAAACAGATTAAGAATTATGATTATTAATGACAAATAAGCAAGAACTTTAGAAAAATAAGCACTGAATAATAAGCTAAACTAATAAGCAGTTCTAACTTCTATTTTTAACTCTAAATGAACAGATTACTTAAAAACTCAAATCAAACTATTATAAACTATAAACTAAATTCAATAAGCTAATACAAGACTAAATAAGCACAAATAAGCAGAGAATAAGCATAAATAAGCAGATTAATAAGCTAGAATTGAAATTAAGCTAAAAGGTGAAAATGAAACTTACTTTGTCCTTTGCTCAAAACAAGGACTTAAGATGCTCTTTAGAGCTTAATCTACAAGCTCCAGCTTATTTTCATAAGCTGGTAAAGAACCATAAGCCCATCCATTTCTGGCTTATCATCCACATTTAAGCTTAAACTAACTTTTGAGGTAAATTTAGTAGATTAGCTTATTCAATTAAGCTATTAGCAAGCTTAACTGAATAAGTTTTAGCTTATAGAGTAATTGAGAGCTTATTGAGCTTATTTAGTCACATATTAACACAACTTAAACGAATTTGCTTAAAAGTAAAAACAGAATTCAAAACACAATTTAAATGAAACTGAAATTTTATTAATTATAAAGAGGTTACAAGCTTTGAAAAGAAAATTACATTAATGAAAAGACAATAAGCTGAAATTTAAGCTAAACAAAAACTACTAAAAACTAGATTAAAACTACTCTCCATACACTGTGTGACCGAGCCTCTATTTATAGTTGAGGAAAGAAGGTTTTAGGCTATGAGGAGCGCCTCTAAGCTTCTAATCCAAGCCCTTGATTAATAACAACCTTCAATCCGTCCTTTTTGCACCCTTGGATCATCCTCCACGTCTCATTAGCTAATAGGACACCTTGTGATTGCCAAGGTGTCAGATAATGATGTCATTCATGTGCCACATAAGCCTTCTAGAAGAGGTCATGTGTGGAAGGGAAGGATTTTTACCCGTACTTTCTTGTTGCAGTGAAAATAAATAGGAGGGAGAATGAATAGTAAGTTTGACCATGTTTTTATCATTTGACTTGGATCCAGGCTTAATTCATTTGGGCTTGATATTATTTCTTGGGCTTAGAAAGTTTTGGACATTGGATTTGTATTTTGGACTAAGGCTTATTTTAGTAAAAGTATTAATGGGCTGACCCGTCCCATAAAACGGGTACGGGTTGGCCCATTAAAGATGAATACGACCTCGGCTTTGTTTTCTTACGCTCTTCCAATCTCGTGCTCGATTTTGTCCTTATTGGCTTCGTTTTTGTCCTTTTATGAATATTCGTTACCTGCACAATACAAGTAACAAAACAAACATATACAATGTATTTTCTATTTGTTTTTTGTTATTTAAGCTCGTTTTTATAAAGAAAAATGATATGTGATTAAATACATATCAATAAGCTACTGAGATTAAAACATAACGAGACTCTAAAAAGGTGGTAAATATGTTATATAAACTTTCTTGGGTCGTTTTCGGGTATTGGTGTATGGTAAATGCAAGAAAAAAGACTTGGTAAAACCTTGTCAGCTTGCTGATTGAATTTTAATGTCGACTTTAAAAGGGTGTGACTCACTCATAACTTGTCCCCATGACCTGTTATTTAGCCTTAGAGATAGATCTTTGAGTTAACTTTCCAACCATGGTAACCACAAGCTTTGAAAATGGGTTTGGTCATTAAAATAGTGCATACAAAAAAAGTGTGTTAATCTGTCTTTTCTAGGATATATTTGGTACTTCATCTTGTACAAATTATAAAATAATTATATCTTAATGTTTTACTTGGATTTAAATAAAAAATAATAATATTATGTTTTATCTTGGAATATCTATTGTCCATTTGTATAAATCTTAGGTTTGGAGTCCCAACCATTGAGTAAAAGTTAAGTTATAAACTCATATTTGCATGCACATATTTTTGTCTCACTTCACATTGTTATATCTTGGTTATTTTCTAATAAAAATAGTCCATTCTAACTCTGAGATTTCATTTTATGTGCTACCTTTAAAACGCCATAGTCCTTGTTTGAAGAATCATATTTTTTAACCAATATTTGGTCGTCACAAAATAAGTTGCAAAACTGGATTGTTTTGGCAGATTTGAACAACCAATTTGTTTTGATCATAACTCACCCATGCATGCATGTTAGGACTTCAAAATGAATTTGGGATCATTTCTATATGTTAACTAAAGTCTCTTAAAAAGATATAGCTTAACTCATAGGTCTAGACCCACTGACACACGGAGTTTGTGAACATGTCCAGAACTGGGTTAAACGTTTGTGTAGGCCATTTGAGTGAGTAAAAACATGTAATAGAATCTATTAAAATTCAAGGACATACATAAGACGTTATTTTGAGATGTGAAAAGGATTGGACCAGAAACACTTGTGAACTTGGTAAAACGGTCACTCGAAGTGACCATGTTTTCAAGACAGATTTGTGATTTCAATGTGTAATAGTAAAGTGTCACTTTGTAATGGGTTTAGACAAATGACCTAAATGATAAAAATTCTTGTCGTCTGAGCATATCGGTTTAGGGTTTAATAAGTACTTTCACTTGCTTTAGGTCACGTTTTAGAAGGTATACGTTCGAGGGACTTGACTTAGGATCGTGGCTGCATTTTGTTGTAATTCTCTTGTACTCGTGTTTCGCATGCTAAGGTGAGTTTCATAGCCCCCTTTTACTTATGTTTTCCTTGGAGAAAAATGATACTCAAATGATATTTTGAATGCTATTATGTTATGATATGATGTTTTCATATTTTTGGACACGATGTGCGTTTTGATTGCAATATGTGCCTTATTATGTGGATTCAATATGTGTGATTCAATTATGCACAACTATTTAACTCTGGGTTAGAGCCGAAGGATGTATTGATAGTACTATTTGGGTTGACACCCACACCCTTGAGTATCTATGTGTTTCTTAAGCAAGGGTGAATATAATCCGGCCAAGTATGTGTGATTGCAAGTCATGAGGTTCAGTTGTTGTGCTTGTGTGATTTCAATTAAGTGCTCGTATATGCATATCTTACTCACTGTTTTCCTACATGCATTATATGCACAACAAATGGGTTTACTACTCAAACCTACGAGCTCACCAACTTTATGTTGACGTTTTTGAGTATCCATTTTAGGTAATAACAATAATGAAGCCTAAGGAGTTAGAGCCTGTTACATGGCTTAGTGAGGCTTAAGATAAACCCTTGGGGGTTATTTACTTATTGAAGTCTCATTTGCACACTCTATGGTCTATTTTGCTTGTAGGACCTGAGCAACTGTGTGAAACTTGTCCTAGGTTTTGGGATTGTTATGACTTATGACTATGATTGTCATGGTAGCGACTAACCACGACATAAGTATCCGCTTGTGTCAAGAGTTGTCATGACATGTTGTGATGTTGTTTTCATTTAGTAAATTCTCTATTATCTCTTATCAATGTATTATGACAATCCTCTCTGTTACGTCTCGCATTTCTACCTAAGGCGGGGTGTGACAAGTATTTGGTCAAGTAAATCAAGATCATCCAAAGATGTATTCACGGCAAGGAATGATAAAAAGATCTCAAAACTAAAAGACTAAGACAAATAATTAAATTCAAGGCTCAAGATACAAGATCACAAGGCATGGTTGGAACAAAAGAACAAGTCTACTACACAACAAGGTTCAAGATCAAGGCACAAAACCATGTGGAAATAGATTACATGATCACCCCTTTAGGGGAGATTGTTAGGAATTAAAGTGTTGGTCATTATTAGTTTACAAACCTTGTAATGTTATAATAGATTAGGCACGGGATATCGAGCTTGGATTAAGCTAATATTCTCTACGTTTAGTGTGTAATCCATGTAATGTCCAAGATCGTCCCATCCTAAGCCCACAATAGGACCAACTGGCTCTAGGGTACTATAATAAACCCTCTCCTCAATTGGAGAGGGTGTAGACTTCATTTGTAACTTACAGATTTCTCTTAAGTCTCACCATTTCTCTCTTTCACTCACTAAGACATTTCTCTCTCTCTAAAACCTAATGATTCTATGTGTGTTATGATTCATATGTGGAGACCTATACAGGAACTAAAAAAGAAACCAAAATACCATTCGTTAATGAATCTGATAGCAGTGAAACCTCGACATGGATTCTCGAACCACTGAAACCCTAAATGATCACCACAACATGTAGCAAGCCATATAAAATCATAAATTACGATCACATATCAGAGTTTTCACAGAGGTTAAACAAACACAAACACAAACATAAACACATATCCATAAATCCATAAGCTAAAAAAAGACACCAAAATACCATGCATTAACAAATCCGATTGCAATGAAACACCAACAAAAATTCTAGAAACATCAAAACCCTAAACGATCACAACTCCTTAAGATCTAAAGCTGATAAACTAAAGAAAAATATATGTGTGTGTGTTTAAAGAGAAGGATTAGAGACCCAAGATATGTAATAGTCAAAGTAGTTGTAAACAAAGTACATGTGGAATTGATAATGGAGAACAAGTTTACAACATGCACTAAAGCCACCCTAAAAATTAAGTGACAACTAATGGAAATCCACTAACAAAGTGTGAGATATGACTTTTTTTAATCCTCCAGTTCGTCGGCTCAGCTTGGCGTATATACAGTTTCGGCTCAAGCAGCGCCTCCACAGTGCACCAAAGCTGACCAACTCCCTCAAGCCGATCCCCCAACTCGGCGGCTTCACAACAGTATTGGCTACAAATCCCAACTTGGACAAATGTTATATAGTATAATATCACCGATAGGTTACAAGTTTAACCGATTACCAATTACATAGTTCATCCTTGTAATAAAGTTTTGTAACACGGTTCATCCTTATCACTGATGTCTGTTAAATTTTTTCGTTAACCCTTCTTATATATTTATTTTTTTCATTTTTTCAAATCAACTAATTTTCCATTCATTCAAATAACAATACAAATTACAATACGAACAAAAATTACGAATTTTTGTTGTTGTTGGTTATAAACAAACACACAAAACTATTAAACAAAATCTTATGGAGCATCTTTGGCAATGACATCAACAACAATATAAGTTTATTAATAATTCATGTATTTTTATATTTTCGTATTGTTTTCAATTTTTTTGCAAGTTTTTTTCGTATGTTTTTTTTCCGTATTTAATTTATATTTTTATTTGAATGAATGAAAAAATTAGTTAGTTTAGAAAAATGGAAAAGAAAATAAATGGGAATGGTTAAGGAACAGATTTAAGGACGTTAGTGATAAGGATGAACCGTGTACAAAACTTTATTACACGAATGAATGGTGTAATTAGTAACTGTTTAAACTTGTAACCTACCGTTCATATTACGTGCATTGTCTACAATTGAAAGTATTATAGCAATACTAGTAATAGACAACGTTTGTTACGTACATCGATCTTTTTGAACAACTACGCTACGTGTTTTTAGCCTTCGTCCAAAAACATATCATGAAAACAAACAACGTATTCACTTCACCATTATATGTGCATTTTGATCTTCCACGCAGATTGATCTTTTGGAAGAAATCCACCAAACTAGTTTCTAAAGCAGAACCACGAATCAAGAACAACTCCAACAAGACTTCGACAAAGGGTTATGATCCCTTAATGTCGAATGACACCAACACACACGAGATATTTAACACTCAAGCGTTTATTTAACATGAGCAATAAAAGAAGGTACAAATAAACTTCCCCACTCATCTCTATTTATAGAAAATGAGGTAGAGAAACTTAATCCTTCGTGAACAACGAGTTTATAGTAGTTAAGTAAGTTCTTCTTCTGGACCTTCAACACCTTTAAGTTTTTATCCGGGGCCTTCAACACATACAAGTTATTCTCCAGGAGCTTCTGGATCTGCATGAATCTCAGAAAGGCAGAGTGCTCAAATTGTAAGTTTTTGGCTAAAAAGATAAAGACACTAGAGGCAAAGATAAAGATACTAGAGGGAACACTAGAGATGGAGAGGCATTCGAAGAACCACACACTTGAGTCAGTTGCAATACTTCACGAGCTGTATAATGACATAGGAAAACTTGGTTTGGGGTAATTTTTCATTTAGCTAAAGCAATTTAGCATTTCGAATGTAATTCGTATGCTTTAATGTTTCAATGTTTATCGATTTGTATTGTAATTTGTATGCTATAATGTTTAAACGTTAATCGATTAGGAATGATTCTTATATTTTAGTTATTTGTTGTAGTTTAAAACTGTTCGATTTAGTTAACTTTCAAGTAAATTTATCAAAGTAATTTTTAGTGATTAGAAGTTATGATCAAACTAATCAATGATAAAACAAATAAAATTACAATAACATTAAACACTTTTAGCCACGACATATCGTGGCTAAATGTTGTAATATTTATCATTTAATTTTATTGATAAAACATAAAAGGAATAAAAATAATATAAATTTTTTAGCTACGATATATCGTGGCTACATGTGTTAATATTTATCATTTAATTTTATTGATAAAACATAAAAAGAATTAAAATGATATAAAACTTTTAGCCCTGATATATCATGACTAAATGTGTTAATATTTATTATTTAATTTTTATACTTATCATTTAATTTTGTTAATAAAATGAATATAGTTAAAATAATATTAAATATGTTTAGCCACGATAGAAGTCGTGGTTAAATGTTTTATTAAATATTTTTTCAAATTCCTTTTAAAGACTAATCTATTAGAAATTTTAGTAACCAACTTTTAGCCACAATCAAAGTCGTGTCTAAAAGTTTTAGTCAAATTTTATAAGAAAGTTTCTTCATTGAAAGTCTTGGTCAAGGTTTTTAGAACTTTAGCCACGACCTGGGCTTGGCTAAAAGTTTTTGTCAAACTTTTTGATAAAGTTTCTTTGTTAAAAAATATGGTCAAAGTTTTGAGAACATTTAGTCACGATTTAGTCGTGGCTAAAAGTGGATTTTAAAGTCAAGCGTTGAGAAGCGACTATTTTGTCATTTAGTGCAACAAAGCGCGGGTTGAAATCCTTGTTATTATATATATTTAAAAATAATAATGGATTAGTTAAGTTGACTTAACCATTGCATTATTACAATTGTTTGCTATTCATTTAATAGTACACATTTTGTCATTTTCTAAAAACGAGATTTGATGACTCGTGCTGCGCCGCGGCGTTTGTTGCACATTGTTTTGCTTGTAGTTCTTTCTACAATATCATGTTCCTACAACTATCTACCATATGTACATCATTATTCCTATAATTTTCCCAATCTCTTGTTACACTTTGCTTCTTGCATCTCGAAGATTCACCTGCATTCTCTTATGATGTTCCAGCTAGCACAACTGCAGGGTCGAATCCCATTTTCCTCTTTTGACCTGGCATCAATGTTTCTTGCTGATTTGTGAGTAACACATCCTGAAAGTAAAAAATAATTGATAATTAGTTTAGTTATATTTTGAATTAAGACGTAAACTCATACTTCCAATTCTTTTGATGCCACAATGTGGAACTTTAACATTCCTCGGCACATGACCTTGTACCACCTGATAATAAAGGATTTAGTCATTTTTCGATCTATATCATCTCCACGCGGATTTCCTATATCAGCTGATACTAAACCAAAATCTAATTTAAACCTATACCTATTTTAAATTGCTACCCAACCCACTAATCTGGCTACTTAACAGCCTAAATCTAGTTTCCGCTACATCCTTATTTATTTCCTCTTCTTAACAACTTATTCACTCTAAACAACTGACGCCATTTTTTTAGAAAATCTATGCAAGTTGTATTATTTATAAATTTTAAAGGTGAACGAAGGAAGAAAGTAACTTACATGACCTTATGATTACAGATACATAACGCACCACTTTTGGTCTTGGTAGAACGCTCGTGGTTCTCGTGCAGCTATAACTTTAATCCTATAGACCTAATTTAGACAGATACCTAAAGAAATAAAAAATTCCAACTGTAAGAGAAAGCAATATTGGACCTTGTGTCATCAAAAAAAAGTTCTATATTCGATAATTGTGAATTCAGAATTATGCGTGCTGATAGTTTTTTTGCGATGAGTCTGAGACAATGTATTCCTATTTTTTTGCGATAATTGTGAATTCAGAATTATGGTGAGGATTTACTTTAATCTATGTTAGTTTAAAGTATTCCTCTGCATCTTTCCTGTGCATCTTTTTTGTGCGATAATGAGTAACGACTAGTACTTGATAGTAATACTTTCACAGATTTTCCACGTAACATGGCTGCTTTTTTATATGAATAAATTTTCTAAGTGATTGTGTACATTTCGTTAAAAAGACCTACATAGCATCCAACTTAGCATGTGATCGGTTTCAAAGGAAAAAAGACGTCTCCTATAAACATAATCCTTACTGATAATAACCTACTAGGATTTGTTAATGCAACAGTACGTGCGTTGTATGAAAATTTAAGTCTCATCTATATCACAAAGTCTATTTGAGACTACCTTAGAGTAACACCCAGTAACCCATTTCTATTAGGGGTATCATGTTTTACTTCTAGTTTTCAGTTTATCCGACTTCACTTTCTACTTTTCATTTTCGTTGTTTTTCAAGAAACAAATTTCATTTACAACGTCAACAACCAAGGTTACACATTCGACTATAGAGGCAAGGTTATTGTAAGCTTTGTAATTTCTATAAAAACAACATTTTCATTCTTACTGAGATAAATACAATGAGCTAAAAAAATACTGGGAAAAAGTTAATCACCTTGAAGCTTAACGCTACTTGATCCCACGTGTTCACTTCCAACATCAGAGGCTGTTAAAGGAGTAGAACATTGTCTACCTATCATCACCCACGACATGTGGTATATATAATTCCAATGATTATTTTAATAACAAAAATAGAGGTATACACTGTTGTACAAAAAAATTGGATGCGCCTTTCATACCATTGAATCATCTTCATCTTTACCGTGGTCACACTCAATCAACAACCTATTCTTGTTCCACAAAATTAACAAAATAAATGAGCTGATGTTGATTCCAGCCTAAACTAAGATATCACAAAAAAAATTAAAAACAAAAAGTTGCATACGTAACTAAGGTTCGTTCGTGTTTCAAGAGGATTCAACTTAAGAGGAATCTAATGACTGCTAGCACCGATAACGCTATTTTATTTTTCATAAATATAAGATGCATACCTGCTGCGGAAGTTGGCACCAACTCAACGAGTCTTGCAGTTGTCTACCACATGTCGCACTATTACTTGCTGATTTGAGTTGGCATGGTTATATATAATTCCAACCCATGTTTTGGTCTTCTTTGAAACCCGACTCGGATTCGGAGACGCGTCAACAGCTGCGACTGGTTGCGGGTGATGTTTTAGGTCGAGGAAAAGAAACTACATATTAAAGAATACACATAATTTAAGGAATATATATAAAAATTACTTGTAGTATATGAAAAATTCAATAACGGGAAATGGATATATATCTTTATACAATTCCCTAAAAAATCGCAGGATGCCATTGGTCGTGCCATTTCCCTTGCCAAATTCTCATGTCCACTCTACAAAATAAACATAACACATTTCGACCGATAGCATCAATAGATTCTAAATTCAACTCGTTTCTAATAAAAGTTCTATTTTCAACAAAAATGATGACATACATGAGGTAAAATTACGGATATGACTGATTATGTAAAGATTAAAGAGTTAAAAGTTGTGCTCGTTATTTTGGCTTTTCGGGTGTTGGTTTGAAAAATCGTTTGTTACTTTTAGACCGAGGTGGCAATTTCGACCATGTTAGTTAACAATGGTTTGATTCAGGGTAGGTTAATCTCAACCGGTTACAACCAAAAATATCAAGTTTGAAAGGAAATGGGTCAAACGGGTCAATTGTGGCACAAAATGTACTTTTTATGCATAAAAGCGGGTAAATCATTCTATTCAGCCTGTCATTGAAAGGATAGACTTTTTATAATCATTTTTAACATATTAATGCATATACAAAAAATTATTATATATGGAATAAAGTGTTTTGGATCAACCAACATTCCGTTCAAGTACCAAACATTTACATGTTTTGACCCGTTGGGAAGGCTATTTGTTCACCTAAAGTTTTAGCCTAAATATTTTGAAAAACATTTCATCCAATTTCAGAATTTATTGAGTTACTAAACAATCTGACCCGCCCTTTTAGCCATCTCTAGTTTTAACACAATGTTTACTTTGACTGTTTAAGGTGGAATGGATAAAAAAAGGTGCTTACAGTCTGTGGTTATTTCACCTCTTGCTCAACATCTACATCCACCGCATCTTTATTAGAAGCACTGCACATTACATATTCTCAATTAGACGACATTCCAAATGTTCAAATCTGTTACAAATAATCATGATCTGAAAGCTAAAAGTGGGTATATCTTTATAGTTGAAGTTGTAGATCGAGACATGTTGCTGCAAGTTCTTCACAGCAATGGGTAATGTATTACATTTGTGTATTTGACTATGAATGTATTTTTCGCTCGAACAACATTAAGCGGGAGAAGAAAAATTAAAACGAAGTTGCGAAAAATACCAGTAAAGAAACACCCAATGAATTCCGCAAAACTTTGCGACTGCCGTTGATTGTATGAGTTTTCAAAGTTCTGACTCGCTTCAATGCTAGCAGCAGCATCATTACATGTACAATCAGTCATAAACCGTGGCCTCACATTTCGTCCAGCATATTGAAAATACATTTGTAAGGAAAGTTTTGGTGTCTGATCTAGAATGGTGAAGCCAAATACCCACCTATGTGTTGCTGAAATCTGTAACACTAAAGTCTGTACCAAACGCTTCTGCTGCAAAGTGTTTGGATATTTTATAGCACGACCCTAAATCTATAAACTACTATACCTATAATTCATTGCAGCAACCTATTCAGTGGTTATACGCATCAGCAAACCGCAATTCGACATCTATTCAGTGGTCGTATAACAGAAGCTGACCCACTTACATGTATACCTATTTTTTTTAATACAACAATGATATTGTAAGCTGATGCATCATGATCTGATAAACATTAATATGATATAACCAAGAATTCCAAACCTGCAATTCATTACAACAACATATTCAGTGGCAATATGCATCAGCAAACGGCTTAATTCATCAGCAGTTCTTCCTTTTCTTCTTGGCACACCGAATTTCAAATAATATAAGAAAAGTTCCCAAACCTGCAATTCATTGCAGAAACCTGTCAAGTTGAGCTTCAAGTTGAACACAACATCCCAATCAAACATTGAATATGCAACATTTAAAATGAAAATACCAGAACACATAAGTAGAGACAATTAGTAGTTACCGTGTTTTTCTATATGTGAACGACATTGTTATAAAGCGTCATTGGAGCTCTCTAAACGGCCTCACTTGATATCGGTCAAAAAATTTGTAACAACTTGCCTACATAATTTAAAATCGGTCGACTGAGAATATTTTATGTCGCTGGTTATGTTATTACAACAATTATTGACGTCACGGTTGATATGTCATAGTTAATGCTTCATAAAAGTAACCATTACATGATGCTTATATAATAGCCTTGGCTAATACATTTCGGAAAAAAATTGTAGCAACTGTATTTGTGGTTTGACAAAGTTACAGGTTTAGTCGAGTATAATATTGAAAGTACTTGTAGTTAGTGTGAATTTTAACATGCAATTATCGTTCCTAATATCGAAACAAACAAAACTTTAAAAGTGTGTCGTAGTCACGCCATAGATGACATGCACAACAAAATGACTCACTGTCACTACTGCTTGTGTGGCATTTACGACGCTATGAAGATTGTACATGCAATTCGACCAAACCACGTAGACGACTTTTGCAATTTACGTTACCTTTTATTAGCTTTTAGATTTTAGGCCTAAAAGGAATTAAGCATGAAATTAGAGGTGTCTATTTCAGGGACGATAAGAGGGGTCATGTGAGATCTGGGGACAAACACGGATTATATGATGTAGTGCTAATTTTTGAAAAACATCTATTAATAGGCCTGAACATAAAGCAAAGACGTAAATAACATATTACCTTCTTTCACCTATAAGTCGCGACAAAGGCAAAAGCGATGTCTTAGAATCATGTTCCAGCCCCAAACGCACCCATTTCAGCCTTCTTTACACCTGTTACCATCTAGCAGGCAACATCAGACCTGATACTTGACACGCCTTCCGCAATAATATTTATGCAAACAAATTAGGCCTGTGTAATTTTGATTACGAATTATTTATAACCTTTATTGAGTCCAATGAACTATTTTGATGAAAATCTGGGTTTTGAATCGATGAATGGCATTCACTATGTTAAATACCTACTTTCTATATATCATACCCATTTTACCTTATTTTTTGTTGGCACGATCACGCCTCCTAGTCAAATAGGCCTCGAATCCTACATGCCGATTCAGTAAGCTGTGGGTTTAGAAGAAAATATTTGCTTGAGGATGAAATGCAGCGAGACCTGCATATGAAAACATCTGATACTTCAGTATCTATTTTTGAGGGCAGACAATCCTTTGTAAAATAGTTCCTAACGTGTCAAAACACACATATGTATTGAACAACGAGAGTTATCGAGTTTCTCTCTAATTTTAGAACTTTAGCTTCTTTAATTCTATCGAAATTCTTTATACGACAGCGAAATCAGTTTCTGAAACCTCTATTTTAGGCAGCAAATATCATGTGCAAATGGGCTATTTTAAAAAACATAGAAAAACAGAAAAAAGCACATGTATTGCAATTCGTAAAAAGGTTTTGCGCTCCTTCTATGTCTTTTTTGCTTTTGGCTTCAGTTGATGGATTATTGTGTGTTCCGTGATAGCTTTACCGACCATTATAACCTGAGCATTTTACTTGTAAGATCAGATAGACACATGAGTGCACATGATTCCTTATCGTTCTTTTGTTATTAGTAAATATCCTTTTTTCTCAATCAACATATTTATATGTTTTGATTTGTTGTTGTTGTTCTTTTACTTTTATCAACCTCCTAACATGTCCGTTGATGTTTCTAAAAGAAAAGAGAAACCTATGTATGCTTCAGTAGATCATGATATTTACCTCATCAAGTATATATGAAATGTATTAAGCATTTGATGGAGGATAGAAATAATTCTGATATTCTAAAAACTTGAAATAGGACGAACTAAGCAACGTGGTAAAGCTTTGGTTTTGTATTCCATTCTCTAACGCCGAGCATAATATTCCCGTATACTCGATGCTATTCATCAGGTATACTCTGGCACTACATTTTTTAAAAACGTAACTTAAAATTGCATACCTAGCTACTGCTAATATTCACATGGCATAGTAGGTGCTTTACACTTACGAGCTTATTTGACTCGACTTATGAGCTTACTTCTCTTTCGGCTTATTTTGCGGCTTATGAGCTTATTCACCCAAAATAAACAGCCACATAAAAACTCTTAAGAAAAGCTAATTTCAAAATGCTTATCATAACACGCAACTAAAATGACAATAAAACACATTTTTTTGTCTTATATCATTTTCAATAAGCAAATGTCAACGGGGCATAAAATGAATATCAACTAATGAAAACATAAACAAACCTAAATTCAATTCCATTTATCAATCAAAACATACAAACCAAAACCCCTAATTTTTTTTATATAAATATGAAATTAACACACATAAATTAGGTAAAAAAAAGCCTACCTGATGAGAAGCCAACACCGCTTCCGCTACCGTCGGCGTATAATTCATAATCGAACTCCACCAATCTAACAAAAAACACAAAAATCAAAACCCTTATTTTTTTATAGATTTGAAGTATCGATTCATGCAACAATCTAAAAACCAAACCAATTCATATCATAGCTACACAAAAATTAGGTAAAATAAGCAACCTGATGATTTTTCGAGTATGTTAAGGATGCCAGTATGTTATAGACAAAAAGTCTTCATCTTCTACACATGTTTATGGTAAACAGACTGGGTTTTTTAGAAAGAGATTATGTGTGTTTCTAGAGAGGGAGATAAGAAGTTTCAGGAAGTATGGAATTATGTGTACTTCTAGAGAGGGAGTGGTGAGTGGGAGCAGATTAGGGAGTTGTGTTAGACACGTGTTTAACACAAAGACGGGATGAGTGTTTTTTTAACATTTTCACGAACTGATAAACGCAAACAAAGGAAAACGAGTCGGGCAGGGTTTTGGCATTAAGTGCATTTAATGAATGCATTGGGGAAGCAATCCTGCGTTTTAGTATAAAGGAGTAATAAACTAGAAGAGTAAAGTGCAAAATACATTCATGTGGTTTACGAAATAACTGTCACACGTCCCTTATCAATACTTCACGCATATTTCATCCATCCGTTAGTAAATTGAGGCACCATACATCCATGAGGACGAACGCTGCAATTTTTATCACATTAAAACTAAGGTGGATCTAACAGGAAGATTGTTCTTTTCTTTTTGCTTCCATAGAGATGTATGGTGAACCTTTGCCTTTATAAAAAAATAATTTAAAAAAAAATAATTTTTTTTACTTTTTCTTATTTTTTTAATTAAAAAAATTAAATTTTTTCGTACGTTATTTTTCCGTTTGGGCCGAAGTATGGCGTCATTTTGTACTCGGTAATACGGAAAAAAAAAATTCGTAGGCATTTAAAATATTTTTTTTGCCAAGTTAAAAATGAGGCCATACTTCAGCGTAAACTATAAAAATAACGTACGAAAAAATTATTTTTTAAAAAAAAAAAATAAAAAAAAATAACCATACATCCTTGTGAAAGCAAAAAGACAAGAATACCCTTCCTGTTAAACCCACGTTAGTACTTAATGAGAAAAAATTCGCACCGTTCGTCCTCAGGGATGTATGATGTCTCATTTTACTAACGAATCGATGAAATCTGCGCGAAGTATTGACAAGAGATGTGAGGTAATCATTTCGTAAACCAAAAGGATGTACTTTGCACTTTACTCTAACTAGAATTTTTTTTTTTGATAACCCGGGTGTTCGTCTTGACATTGCAAGCCGACTATTCCTAAGGCCGACTATCATTTTGGATTGCCCGGGGTCAAGGCCAGTGAACCTCCATAGCCAATGAGGGATTAATTTTCTCCTCAAGGTTCGAACCCAAAATTTTTAGACATTTTTCGTCCTAAAGACTAAGCCCTTACCGCTGGCTCGTTGGTTCTCTAACTAGAATATTTAACATAAATCTTTATGTATAGTCCGCTTTACCAATGTTAATGTTCAAGCAGTGTGTCCCATGTTCAAGTCTTTCAAGCATAAAGTGCGTCTCTCAAGTCAAGTCTCGCAGTGAATATCTTTATCTTTCATTTTCAAACTTTAAAAGTATCCTTAATATTACACTTTTATCCAAAAATGGGACACTTTAGTCTGTTCACCTATTCTACAATTTTGATTTAGAATTTATTCCAAATTTTTTTTTTTTTTCTGAACGACAAAATTATTTTGCTCACTAATGAAAGTTTGTACCTTGAAACGGTCAAAGATGGTAGAAGTGAAAAACCTCGGGCGAAATGTGAGGCGTGTAATTTTGAAAAGTGTTGGTTGAAAACGAAACATAAAATAACCAATTAACAAACCCCACGCGCTCGTACGACCCATGGCCCCAGCCGTCCTATTTGCTGGTCAGTCCACCTGGCCATACCAAAAGTCAAACTATACTTCGCCTCTATCTTACGTTACCACAAAATTTTCAAGTAAACAAGTACTAGTTCGAATAATTAACGCAGAAAGCTCAAACGACTTACAATTTTTCTTGCTACTTTATATTTATCTCTTAGCTATTAACATGTGACCTACTTGGTATAGACATACTAAGCGACGAAAAATGTTTTAAAACTTAATTTTTTAATTGACCTGGTTTAGTAGCCGGTTTACTGGGTCACCGATTTAATTGGTTGAACCGTCAGGTCAAACCAGTTATATATATATATATATATATATATATATATATATACGGGATGGGAGTGAGTTTTTTTCCACATTTATCACGAACTGTTAAATGCAAACAAAGGAAAAACGGTCGGGGCCGGGTTTGGCAATAAATGCATTTATTGGCATGCATTTGGGGAAGCAATCCTGTTTCTTAGTATCAAAAGAAGTAATAAACTAGAAGAGGAAATGCAATAAGATATTCATGAGTTCACGAAATGACTGTCACACGTCCCTTACACTTCACGCAGATTTCATCCATCCGTTAGTAAATTGAGGCACCATACATCCATGAGGACGAACGCTGCAATTTTTATCACATTAAAACTAAGGTGGATCTAACAGGAGGATTGTTCTTTTCTTTTTGCTTCCATAGAGATGTATGGTGAACCTTTGCCTTTATAAAAAAATAATTTAAAAAAAAATAATTTTTTTTACTTTTTCTTATTTTTTTATTATTTTTTTAATTAAAAAAATTAAATTTTTTCGTACGTTATTTTTCCGTTTGGGCCGAAGTATGGCGTCATTTTGTACTCGGTAATACGGAAAAAAAAAATTCGTACGTTATTTTTTTCATCCCTCCGTTCAAAAACGTACAGAAACGTATAAAAATGTATAAAAACATTAAAAAGGGATAAAACTTTTTTTTTTCATTTTTTATACGAATAAAAAATAATGTTTTTTACTTGGTAAAATAACGTATGAAAATGTATAAAAAACGTATTTTACTTGGTAAAATAACGTATGAAAACGTACGAAATTTTTTTTTCGTAGGAAATTAAAAAAAAATTCATAGGAATTTAAAATATTTTTTTTTGCCAAGTTAAAAATGAGGCCATACTTCAGCGCAAACGGAAAAATAACGTACGAATTTTTTTTAAATAAATTAAAAAAAAATAACCATACATCCTTGTGAAAGCAAAAAGACAAGAATACCCTTCCTGTTAAACCCACGTTAGTACTTAATGAGAAAAAATTCGCACCGTTCGTCCTCAGGCATGTATGATGCCTCATTTTACTAACGAATAAATGAAATATGCGCGAAGTATTGACAAGAGACGTGAGGTGTTCATTTCGTAAACCAGAAGGATGTACTTTGCACTTTACTCTAACTATAAATTTTTTTTTGATAACCGGGTGTTCCCCGACTTGACCTTGGCAAGCCGACTATTCCAGGCCGACTATCCTTTTGATTCCTCCATAGCAACAGGGATTACTTTTCTCCCTAATTCGAACCCAAAATCTTTAACATTCTCGTACTAAAAAGACTAAGCCCTTACCGCTGGGGCTCGTTGGCTCTCTAACTAGAATATTTAACATAAATCTTTATGGGTAGCCGCTTTACCAATGTTAATGTTCAAGCAGTGTGTCCCATGTTCAAGTCTTTCAAGCATAAAGTGCGTCTCTCAAGTTAAGTCTCGCAGTGAATATCTTTATCTTTCATTTTCCAAAACTTTAAAATACGCTTAATATTACACTTTTATCCAAAAATGGGACACTTTAAGTCTTTACACCCTATTCTACAATTTTGTTTTAGATTTATTCCAAAATTAATTATTTTTTTTTCTGAACGATCAAGATTTATTTTTCTCACTAAATGAAATGTTGTACCTTGAAACTGTCAAAGATGGTAAAAGTTTAAAAACCTCGGAGCGAAAGGAGGAAGGCGTGTAATTTTGAAAAGTGTTGGCTGAAAACGAAACATAAAATAACCAATTAACAAACCCCACGCGCTCGTACAACCCATGGCCCCAGCCGTCCTATTTGCTGGTCAGTCCACCTGGCCATACCAAAAGTCAAACTATACTTCGCCTCTATCTTACGTTACCACAAAATTTTCAAGTAAACAAGTACTAGTTCGAATAATTAACGCAGAAAGCTCAAACGACTTACAATTTTTCTTGCTACTTTATATTTATCTCTTAGCTATTAACACGTGACCTACTTGGTATAGACATACTAAGACAACGAAAAATGTTTTAAAACTAAGATCTCGATTTTTTAATTGGACCTGTTTTTAGTAGCCGTTCATTGGGTCCAACACGTTTAATCGGTTGAACCGATAGGTCAAACCATATATAATATATATATATATATATATATAAAAATTATATATATATATAATATATATATATAATATATATATATATATACTTTTTTCATATATTTTATATATTATGATCTCATAATTTATTTTACGTTCAATTAAACATATGAAAAATATTATGTCTGTACTGATAAGTTTTAATTTTTACGTTCTATGTCCACAAAATTATAGGAAATATTTGCAAAAAAATCAACTTAATTTTAGGTTATAATAAACTATAATATGACAATATTATTAGTTTTAACTTTATTTTAATTAAAATTAGTCATCACCATTTTAGTTTATCAATTAAACTTAAAAGATTTTACAGAAAAAATAAAGTTAGATTTTTTTTAAAATCATGACCCGGTCGGGTTTATCAAATTGGGTCAACCCGGGTTAACAAAAAGTCAGTGGTTCAATCCGGTTCTCAAACAAGCAAAAAGCCGATCACATCTGGCCTGGTCTCCGAGCTGATTCATAGTTCAACCGACCGGGTCAATCCGGGTTTTTAAACATTGGCGACCGACACTACAAAAACATTCTTCACAAAAATACATTTTAAATAATTAAAGATACACACAAACCAACATATAATTGATCGAGCAGAAGACATACTTCTCCCAAAATTCACCTCGCGACTTAATCGTGACATTGAGTTTTAATAGTGACGACCGAGTCGGCAAAAGTTCGACCTACTCGGTCGACCTACCATTATCACCAGCCTAACATAAAATATAAACAAATTATTCTCTGGGTTAAGTCTATTAAATAGAAACGTACATTCCAAAATTTACAGTTCTAGTAAACACACTTGTTTTATTACTAATATAGACAATATAACTTTCAAATCCTTAAATTTATAGTAAATATCATTGGCTGAGATCGGGTATCACCGGTAAACTTTTAAAAATGACTGACAAGTCAGCATTTTTATATTTTTATTATTTCTTTTGAGTGACTAGGATTTGCCAGCGATTTTAAAGTGCTTAGTTGGCTAATTTGACCCACTATAAAAAGTCAAAACACTTATTTTAAAATTCAGAGTAAATTGCAAAAATCGTCTCTAAGGTTTTGCCAAATTGCATGTTTCGTCCCAAATAGTTTGAAAGTGCATAGATAGTCCCTAATGTTTTGCCAAATTGCATGTTTCGTCCCTAAGGCTTTTGCCAAATTGCATGTTTCATCCCTAAGGTTTTGCCAAATTGCATGCTCCAGGGACGATTTTTTGCAAAATAGTTTGATTTTAAGACTATCTATGCACTTTCAAACTATTTAGAATGAAACATGCAATTTGACAAAACCTTAAAGACGATTTTTGCAATTTACTCTAAAATTCATCTTCAACATCTCATAAATCATCAACCACCATTATTCTCATAAATCATCAGCCACCATAAATTCATATTCAACATCTCATATTGCTTACAACATCTCTATTCAAATCCTATATGTTGACATGTCGTGAAGTGCCTGATCTATCATCTAATAGATCCAAAAATAAAAAGAGCCCAACACCTTTCATTTTGCTCCGCAAGAAAAATCAAGATCCGTTATTAATGAAGATCCATTTTGCTCGATGAGAAAAACAAAGCATAGTAAAAGTTGGAATATGATGATTCATCTATTAAAAACTAACTCTATACCCACCATCAATTTCTGTCACAGATCCAAGATGTTTCATATTCTTTATATAATAAAAATTTGTCCACTAGTTCTTTATCCTTTTTTGGGCGAATGTTCATGTGTTTTTTTACGGCAAGTGTTTAATTGGTTTGTTCAACTCGTCAACAGGTTTGTGGGTGTGCGTGTGTGAGTACTTCGATCTTGGGTAGAGACAGAGGGTGAGATAGAGTGGTTTTGGTTTATAAACCCATCGGGGAAGAAGGTGGCGGCAGGGAGATCTGGTAGTGCTAAGGATGGACTATTTCTAAGAAGATGATGAACTACTGCTAGTGCTAAGGAATATCAAGTATTAATTTTCAAGAAATA
This sequence comes from Tanacetum coccineum, assembly GCA_026074375.1. Taxonomy (NCBI): domain Eukaryota; kingdom Viridiplantae; phylum Streptophyta; class Magnoliopsida; order Asterales; family Asteraceae; genus Tanacetum; species Tanacetum coccineum. Next base: position 19,760 of record BQNB010022430.1, on the reverse strand, counting down.
TGAAAAATACGTGGAAACTAATTACTGACATGGACTATCTAGGTGGAGTTAAAAGAAAAAAAAATCTACATGGAAAAGCATCCGGTAATAATTACTAGATTTTCCCAAAACAACAAGTTACAATGACTATATTAGTAATAAAACAAGTGCGTTTACTAGAACTGTAAATTTTGAAAAGTACGTTTCTATTTAATGGATTTAACCCTTATTCTCTTACCAATCAATCTTTACATTGATGTGTAAACATTCTACACCTATATTGAGTGAAATAGAATAATATGGTTTGGAAATTTTTTACATGTATACAAAACAAGTTTGACATTTTGAAACTTAAAAGAGATAATTACTAGGATAAAATAAATGTCTTGCATTTTGTGCCTTGTTTTGAAGAGGAAACTAAAACACCAAAAAAACATGAACATGATTCCCAAATACATGAACATTCCATGTGCTTGGTGGTCCATCCATCAAGAAACAATCGACCGTTTGTTGATTGATTTTACATTTGGTAATTAATTATATACTCCTTGTTTTTTTGGGCTTTAAAGGCATTTACAATTTTATAAAAAAGTTTAAAACTCATGAAAAAGTTTATCTTTTGTTTCAACTATAGTAAGCTTATAATTTATATGTATGTGGCATGAAAAGGTCCAAGATCCTAAACCTATTCATAATTTAATGCATGTGTTATGATTGAACATTTCATATTGTTGTAAAATATTTATACATAGTGGTATGAGGTTTATACTATCAAAAGCTTTATAAGTTTATGATTTTGCATTTTATAAACCTATTGAAAAGGTTCACCATTATGGATGCTCTCATACGACCATGTGCTTTTATGGGAACTTCGGATAGCAAACGATGAAGCAATTTTCAGCGAGTTGACATCTTGTAGGCCGTGGGCAGTTGACAACGAGCTCTGTCAAACTCACCATTATTACATTTTGTAGTATTAGACTATTGTGTTATAATTGTAGTAAGGCTATGGAGTAAGCAACCCCAACTCATCATACACCTTAGCGCTACGTCAGCCTTCTCTCTTCAACTTTATCACTCATCTTTCAACCATTTTAACACTAACCTTTCATATCAAACTCACCATACACATCATTTTTTTATTTAATTTACTTTCATTCATAAATTAAAAACGTAAACGTACAAAATTAATAAAAATGTAAACGTAAACGTACAAAATTAATAAAAACGTAAAGGTAATTAAAACATTTTATTCATAGATTAAAAATTTGAATGATACGTGAATAAATAAAAACGATACGATACATGGATACATAAAAAAGGGGTTTTAAATGTAAAATGTGAGAAGTATATATAAATAAATTGAGAGATATGTGTATAAAAATGAGTGAAGTAGTTGGTATTTATAAGTAAAAAGTGGGTTTTGTTTATAAATCAAATGGTATAAAACCAAGTGGGGCCCAACTCACATTTCACTCAAGGTGGTGAGCCACTCACCAGTTTATACATAAGTCACGCGCGACTTGTATAGACCGGCGTAAGGTGAATGGTGAGTTTGGGTGGTGAGTGGTGAGTTTGGGTGTAAGTTAACCCTTACTTCGTGTAGCCTAAGTGTATTAAGTTGTAAAGTTGAGACAAAAATTTTAGCAGTCTGACACTTTAATCTTTGAAAGATACAAGGGTAATAACTTAAAAATGCATCTAATTTGTCAATATTTGTTATTTTGTGTAGTCAACATATTCTTTTGCTATTAAAACATAAAATTTTCAAATTTCAAACTTTGCATGTATTTTGTGATCATTCTACCATGTACGATGACCATATTACCTTTTAAAATTTTAAAAAAGTGAGAGTAAAATGGTTACAATATACACAAAGGTCGAAATTTGAAATGTTTTGTTTTAATAGCAAAATAATAAAATAACTACTAGTAGCAAAAAGGCTTGTGACTATCACATTAAGATGTGTGAGGTCTCAAATTCAATTCCTCTTATGTGCAAGAATGAAGTGACCACGCTAACCTCTTGAAAAGTGAGGGATTTACCTCGTTTGAGTCTGTGTGACGGTGGATTCAAACCCCGTGGATTATTCGGCCAAAAGGTCGGAAATAACAGATATAAAAAAAACTAATAATGATAAAAAAGCATTAATTGGGATGACTAACCTGTGTGCTCAATTGTATGCCTAAATCTATCCGTCAATATCTTGTTAAGGACAACAGGAGAGCTCACTTCTTCACAAACCAATACTGTAATATATTGTCACATCTATTAAACACATAATTAGTCTCATTTTTAGACAGCCCAATCATTTTCTATAAAAAAAATTGACTAACTTAAATGCATTTTCATGTCACTAACCAAGATGTATGTTGTGTGTTACTTTTCAACATTGTACGTGACCGTATACGAATCATATGCCGTGGTACATTGATCAAATCCACAAATAGGTATAACGTTTGATAGCTACCTCGTGCAAAGTGACAAAACACGAGAAAACATGCATTAAAAATCAACATGTGTTTATTCCCTTTGCGTTTGATACTTTTGGTTTCCTTGCACCGGAGGTGGTGGAGCTACTCAGCCGAGTTCAACGGGTTATACACAGCAATATTATGACACCTAGATCTACGGATGTGATTTTTAAACGTATTGGCTTTGCAATCAAAAAATGACTAACTGCGCAGCTTGTTGCCCGCTTGTCTTCCACCACTATATGAATTCTTATTAAAAATTATATATTCTTATTAAAAATTATATATATTGTATAACGTTTACAAACAAATGAGATAACTACTCTCTCCGTCCCAAAATTATTGTCCAGAGACAAAAAAAAAACACATAGTTTAAAAAAAACATCATACACTTAACAAAATAATTTAAAACTTCTTTAATATTAATAATAACCTCAAGTGAAGGTAATATGGTAAACTTGAACTAAATTACCTATTTATTTTTTAAAGTGGACAATAATTTTGGTACAATCCAAAATGGAATAGCGGACAACAATTTTAAAATGGAGACGGTACAATTTTGATGGAATTGAAACACAGAGCAGATAAAAAAACATCAGTATAATTTGAAGACAAACAGAAACATCTATAACTTATTTTAACACCGAAAAGAATAATCATAAGAATGATTTAGACACAAAAAAACTTGTAAAATAAAACACCTACATGCTACCAACCATATATGTTGTTTTTCCTTAAACTATTGTTGGTGTACATGTGGTATGTTTGGCATATTATTTGTTGCTTGATGCTTAATATAATGATCATACACTTACCAAATACATAAAACATAAATAAAACCACGTCTAACGTATATAAATGATACCCATTATGCATAAGAAAAAGAGACTAAGAACATAACATTAGAATATTAATCAATTAAATAACCTGGAAAACCAGCCAAAATATTGATTTCACAATATTAAAGTTCCAATTAATTGCAAATAAAGATACAATAAGAGTTATAAAAAAAATGGAATATGAAGCAATGCCTGGCTTTCCCATGTACGCCGGTGAAGATAAAAACTTATGACCCCAGCAAACTCTTCTTGGCCGGAGTGATGTTAAGTTGGTAAATAATGCATTCCATCATCTTGTGATGATAAAGTTTCTTCTTCTTCTTCTTCATGTGTTTGTGACCAAATTACAAATGAAAATGGATGTGTCTGTTCATAAACACGCACTATGTGTGTTTTTGTGAGAGAGGGTTCCCAAGAAAGACGGTGAGTGTTTCATATGAATATGGGTAGTATTTAAAAGGGTTTAGTAAGTTTATTTTCAAAATTCTTAAATACTTCCACATTAGATATAGCGGGACGCTACATCCAAAAAGGATACATATATATGAAAGATTTTTTTTGACAAAATAAATACATTTATAGTAAGATGAGAATAGGATTTTTTTGACAAAATAAATACATTTATAGTAAGATGAGAATTTAAATGTAAGATAAAGAATTGATTAAGATAATTTTTTTAACCAAATAAAAAAAAACATGATTCAGACATATAAATATGTGATTAATTTTTATAACTAGACTTGTATGACAACATATGTTGATTACAATTTTTTTTATAAAGGGTTCTTCCGGTAAATTTATTACTTCAAAAAACAATTTAGAGAGTACTTGGCTGAAACTAAGTAATAGGAAAATGAATGATAATGATAATGCAAAGGAATATAATAAGGTATTATCATTGCATTAATGTTGCTTGGTTGAAATATTAAGGATTTATATATTTATAATATGTTTATATTCACTAGAATTTTTTTATTAATGAAAAAAAAACAAGGGTTAATTGCTTAAAAATGTACTATACTTGTCACTTTTTGTCATTGTATGTAGACAACTATTTTTTTGCCATTGTGTCGTTCAACTTTTAAATTTGTGCTATTGTGTGTATTTTGTGACCATTTTACCCTTACTTTTTTCAAATTTTGAAGGGTAAAATGGTCATTTTACATGTAGAAATAGTCACAGAATACACACAATAGCAAGAATTCAAAAGTTGAGTGACACAATGGCAAAAAAAATAGTTGTCTACATACAATAACAAAAAGTAGCAAGTATAATACATTTTTAGGCAATTAACCCAAAAAACAATAAAAAAAATAAAACTAACAACAAACAACATATGTGATTATGTGAACGTCACAAATTACCCGATAGTGGGTAATGATTGATTAAATTATAGCAAACCAAGCATCATTAATCATAATCTTTGTCATTCCTTACCCATTAATGCTCCAAAACAAGCACACCCTTAATACAATGGATGAGAGTGAATCCCACATCTCAGCCTGTTACATAGGCAACCTACTTTCTTAAAAGAAGGTACACATAGAGACTAGACTACAAGAGACTCAAAACATCAAATAATCTATTTCTTCTTACGACCTCATACCTTGAAATCTAAATTATCGCATATAGATTGAATATTGTCAGGAATTTTCTGGCCTTCATACATATCATCATCATATGGGTCGTAGTCATAATCAGCATTCCCATAGGTTTCCCTTCATTGTTCCAGCAAGCTGTTAGTACCATAACCAACCCTCGATTGTTTTGAAGCCAAAAAACTTGCCATTTTATTATCAACATGTCCATCTTCATCCTCGCTATCATGATCACCAATCAACATATAGATTGAATATGGTGACTACAATTAGATGACCGATTTATCCATATTGGTATTTTGTGTACATGACGAAACATACACACTTATATTAGTTATTATTTGTGAGACTTATGGGTTACACGCATATAACGTGAGAGACTTGAAGTACATATGTATTTATATTCGGTACATATATATATATATATATATATATATATATATATATATATATATATATCTGTGTGTGTGTGTGTGTGTGTTGGATTATCAATTAAGTTTGTTAAATGGATAGTTTACTTATTGTGCTTAAATAAGTATTCGACTTAATTAACATATATAATATTAGGCATGCGAACGACGTCGTTTGCCATTAAGTGAAGCCGTTTAACATTAAGTGAAGTCGTTTAGCATTAAGTGAGGTCCTTTTGAATGGTTAATGTTGGGTGTTGGTTTGTTGGGCCATTTTGATGGGTTTTCTATACCCTAACTAGATTAACATAAAGCGGAAACAACAAATAATCTAGGGCAAGAAGGAAGCTAATCACATAAAGGATCTTAACCTAATAAATAAAAGCAACTTAAAAGAAATAAACAAATAAATAAATAAGTAAATAAATACTATCCTTTAAGAAAATCGGATTTCTCACACACAGACCACCTTGGTCGAATTGGAGGCAAGTACTCAAATGAGAGTACCTCTAATTGCTCACACCCACAAACCAAAAAGAAAGGGATTCGAACTCCTAAGGTCTCGTTACATGAGTTGACTCTTACAAGGAGTAGGAATGAGAAAGAGAGAATGAGCAAATAAAGCCTTGGCATGCCCCTCTGTTTATATGGAGAGTAAGAGACTTGTAATAGCTCTTTGGAGGGATGTGGGATCCCCCTAAAAAACGTCCCATGGGTCCTTTATGGGTCTTCTTGGCCTGTTCAGCTTAATACACTTTGTATTAGTTTATATTCAGCCCATGCTTCTTTATAATTAGCTTCTAATTAATTTACAAACTATTAATAAATTAATAAACCAATTAATTATACATATAATATTAATTCTAATTAATATTATCTCTCCTTTATTATTTCTCTTAACGATTCACTGAGGGCAACCTAAAAAGGACTCTACTTTTGACGACAGTCTTACCAATTAGTTATGAACTTGGACACTAAATCCAACAATCTCCTACTTAGACAAGTCGTCAACTATAATTGGTCTAAGTCTATCCTGATTAACTAAGCAGAGAGTGCAATTCAATGCAACTGCCAAACTCTAAATCATATTTTAAAGACAACCCTTAGATAAGTGATCGACTATTCCTTTGTTCTACTGATATCGTATGAACCTGAGACATGGATTTAATCAATCTCTAAGTTCAACATTATGTTTCCCGATATATGAGACTACTGAATTGAACACATCAATTTAGTCCCGGCCAAGCCTAGCACATTTAAGTCAACATCTAATCATCGAAGGGCCCATATATATCGCTTTTCCCATTTAGGAAAAAGGAACAAATAAACTTTGAATACATAGAACTAGTCAACTCATCATGTCATACCTAGCATATCCTTTATAAATAGCATCTACGCGCATCGTTTGAATAAACTAAAGTATAACACACTTGAAAAACTCAAAACTCAATGTATCTTCATTTTAAGAATAGAGGATATTATCATCTTAGAAATACTCGTGATATTAATCTATGAAGTAATCTCTCTAAGTATCGGTTTCACCTATACTTAATTCCCATTAAGTACTCATGAGTGTTGCAATATACTCTATGCTATGTCTAATCTTTATAGACAATCTACCAACACTCCATGACAATCTTAAATCAATACTTACTTCCTATAGTATGAACGACTGAGGAGGTTTGAGTAAACTAAGTACTCAGGAAATAGATTCTAAACATGCAAAAATAAAACACAATGATAAATAATAGTAAATGGTAGCACACATGCAAATAAACAAATCTTTATTATTTAATCACCAAATCTATTACAATATCAATCATTTTTTATAATGTTTCAAATTCAAACTAACAACTAAAACTTTATATTATCTTTTAATCCTATGCTCCTAGTATGTTCATCGTGTCTGTACTTATCTAATGCCTTTGAGAATGGATCAGCTGGATAATCCTTTGGTTGTATGTGCTTCACAATCACGTGTCCATCTTTTACTTTGCTTCGAACAAAATGGTATTTTCTTTCAATATGCTTTGACCTTCTGTGATCCTTGGGTTCTTTAGTCAAGGAGACTACACTCTCATTATTACAGAATATTTCAATGGGGTTTTGTACTGTTAGAACAACTCCAAGATCTCCAATGAAATTCTTCATCCAGATAGCTTCCTTTGAAGCCTCACAAGTTGCAATATACTCGGACTCGCATGTGGAGTCTGCCACTGTATTTTGCTTTGAACTTTTCCATGTCACCGCTCCTCCATTCAGTAAGAATATCCAACCACACTATGAACGACTATCATCTTTATCTGTTTGCCAACTTGCATTACAATAACCAGTCACTCTGAGTTCTTCTTCTCCACCATAAACTAAGAACTTGTCTTTAGTATTTCTTAAATACTTAAGAATATTCTTTACAGTTGTCCAATGACCTTCACCAGGATTCTGTTGATATCGACTCACCATGCTCAAAGCAAATGAGACATCAGGCCTTGTACACGTCATGGCCTACATGATCGATCCTATAGCTGAAGCATATGGGACTCGACTCATTCTGTCAAGTTCTTCATCAGTTTTTGAACATAGATCCTTACTAATCTTTATGCCATAATGTAAGGGTAGATTCCCTTTCTTAGAATTCTCCATTTTGAACCTTTTTAAAATTTTATCTAAGTACATGTCCTGACTAAGTCATATAAGACGTTTTGACCTATCTCTGTAAATCTTTATACCAAAAATATATGTTGCATCTCCCAAATCTTTCATAGCGAAACATTTCCCCAACCAGTCTTTTACACTTTGTAATGTTGGGATATTGTTTCCTATGAGTAGTATATCATCCACATATAATACCAGGAAGACTACAACACTCCCACTGACTTTGACATATATACAGGACTCATCTTCGCTTCTAGAAAATCCAAACTGTGTGACTTTCTCATGGAAGCAGAGATTCCAGCTACGAGAAGCCTGTTTAAGTCCATAAATGGCCTTTTGAAGCTTGCACACTCTTTTAGGATACTTTGCATTTTCAAAACCTTCTGGTTGTGCCATAAACACATCCTCTGTCAGTTTTCCGTTAAGGAAAGCGGTCTTGACATCCATCTGCCATATTTCATAATCATGAAACGCAGCTATGGCAAGCATTATCCTAATTGACTTTATTTTAGCTACTGGTGAGAAGGTTTCCTCATAATCAATCCCGTGGGTTTGAGTATAACCCTTCGCTACCAACCTAGCTTTATAAGTGTGTACTTTCCCATCCATGTCTGTCTTCTTCTTGAAGATCCACTTACATCCCACCGTCTTAAGACCGGGTGTAGTGTCAACCAAATTCCAAACTTGGTTGTCATACATAGACTGAATCTCGCTTTTCATAGCTTCCTTCCACTTAGCAGCCTTAGGGCTTGCCATCGCTTCCTTGTAGTTAGCAGGCTCATCCAATTCACTTAGTGTACTATCACTAATCTTGTCCTCTTCAATATGGAAACCATAGTAGAACTGAGGAGGCTTGCTTACTCTACCACTTGTTCTGCGAATGGGTAAGGATATATCATCAGGCTTAACAGGTGTCACCACCTCTTGTTGAGTGTTAGTGTTTACTATAGGTTCTTCATCGATAGACTCTTAAATTTCTTCAAGGTCTATCTTACTCCCACTGTCCTCTTTAGATATCATTTATCTCTTAAGGAACATTCCTTTTCGAGCTACAAATACCACATTATCCTTGGGTTTGTAAAACAAATATCCAAATGACTCTTCTAGATAACCGACGAAAAGACACTTTTCAGATCTGGCTTCTAGTTTGTCTTGAGCTTCTCATCTAACGTAAACCTCACAACCCTAGATTTTGATGTGCCCAAGAGAAGGACGTTTTCCCTTCCATATCTCAAAAGGTTTCTTCGAAACCTTCTTAGTGGGTACAAGATTTAAGATATGGGCGGCTGTCTCTAATGCGTAACCCCAGAAGCTTATTGGAAATGTTTCTCGACTCATCATAGACCGAACCATGTCTAACAGGGTTCTATTTCTCCTCTCAGCAACTCTATTTAGTTGTGGTGTTCTAGGAGGAGTTAGCTATAAAACTATACCACAGTTTTAAGATGATCAAAAAATTCGATACTAAGGTATTCTCCTCCCCTATCGGATCGAAGTACCTTTATCTTTCTGCCTAGTTTGTTCTCTACCTCGTTTGATACCTTTTTAATACTTCAAAGGTATTCGACTTATGTTTAATCAGATAAACATATCCACATCTATTGAAATCATCAATAAACATAACGTAGTAGCGTTTTCCATCTTTTGTGGCAGATCGGAATGGTCCACATACATCTGTGTGTACAAATTCCAATAATCCTTCATCTCTTTCACACGATCATGTGAATGGTGATTTAGTCATCTTGCCTAATAAGCAAGACTCACATACATCATCCAATTTGAAGTCAAATGATTTCCAACACTCCATCCTTTTGGAGTTGGGCGATGCGTTTCTTGTTTACGTGCCCAAGACAGAAATGCCACAATTTTGATTTATCAAGCTCATTAGACGAACCAACATTTAAAATCACATTTGCCATTACAAGACAAATACATTCGCAGTTTTCATACATGTATGTTGATAAAAATATAATGCCTAAAACATAATAATATTTTTCACATCATTACGTTTTTGAATAAACACAAATATAAAAACGTTTCAACGTAAAATTAAACGTAAACAAGTATTTAGTAAGTAAATTCTCATTTCATACCCAATTACATCACTTAAAGGTATGTATAAATAAATACTTAATGTATTTTATGATCAAAAGGAAATATTTTATTCAACCACAAACTTTATAAAAATGTTGTAAAACATTTTTAATAAACATCAATAAAACAAATTCTTACATTTAAAAGAAATGTTTTATTCAAATAAACATTTTAAATATCAAATTTTCGAACCTAAAACTACGAGAAAAAGTCCAGTAAACACCTCCCCCTGAATAGGACAAAAGAGGAGCGTTCTGAAAATGGGCGCCCCCCCTTAAATTCATGGCGACCCCCTAAAATTATAAGGGACCGGACACCCAAATTTAAGTGGGACCGGCCATAGACCTCCAGCACCTCCAGTTTACCCTATAAATACAGGTGGAATATTCCCCAACATTTATCTTACCTTTTGCACATCTATCTTTCTGTATCTAAACATCCCACACATCTCTCTAAATCCTTTGATCATTTAATCATAAAGCTTGTTTCCAAGTAAATCCAAGCTTAATTCATTAAGTTGCCAAGATAATAAATATTGCCATCATTAATGGAAGAAGTATTACAACCCAAGTATACATTGCCAATCTTTATTGCATCCCCAACCATATCTTGTAAATCTAAGGGGTAATTATGTAGTAATTAATTTTTGGTGATTGTTGTAAGTATAGTTGGATCTTGGTGATCCTTTCTAGTAGTGTTAGTTAGTTGTGACATAAGTAGTGTGGTGAGGACAAAAGTAGTGAAGGTGTGAAGTTGTGAAGTTGTGAAGGTGTGAAGAAGTTGTGTAGTTGTGTTCAAGGTGTGAAGCTAAGTTGTGTAGTGAAGTTGTGAAGTAGTCGTGAAGTTGTGAAGTCGTGAACAAATTGTGAAGTTGTGTTGTGATAGATTGGTTCTAGCTAAGATTAGAACTCGACATCTAGCTTAGTGTCGGAAATAGATATAAGCAACGTTGTGTACGGTTTTCTCCGCCATAAAGGAGCTTGTTGACATAGTGAAGAAAACTCTCGAGTTAGGTGCTCGGGGAGTGGAGTAGGCCGAAGAGGAGCTTCGTAACCGAACCACTATAAATCCTTGTGTTGTGGTTTGATCTCTCCAACTCTTATCTTTTATTTGCTTCTACTTATTTATATTGTTCATATTGTGCAAGTTTTGAATTCGCAAAAAGTCAAATCTAAGTTTTTATAAACAAACATAAATATTAAATTAAAAAGCGGTAAACTATTCAACTCCCCTTCTAGTTTTCCACATATGCCTTTGCAAGGAGAAGCTTTAAACATAAAATAACCATTTGAATAAACTAAAATATCTCCATTCTCATTATCAAATGAAAATTTATAACCATCCTTAAACAAAGTATGAAATGAAATAATGTTTCCTATCATTTCTGACGAATAACAACAATTATTTAAATCTATTCTAACTCCTGACTTTAGCATGAGCTCGTACTTTCCAATCCTTGTCACATGCGTGATTTTCCTGTTGTCTATGACTAAGTTGAGCTCTCCATGCTTCAACCTCCTACTTTCCTTTAGACCCTGCAAAATAGTGCAAATGTGAGTACCACACCCTGTATCCAGGACCTACGAATATGAAGTTGTAGTATTATGGAGTTTGATCATAAACAACCCTAAGTGACTACCCTTTTCGACCTTTCTGTCTTTGAGGTCCTTCACATATTTTAGGCAGCTACGCTTCCAATGCCTCTTTGTATTACAGTAGAAGCACACAGATTCATTTGGACCGCTTGTAGGTGCAATCTCATATTCAGCCTTTCTTTTAGACCCATGATCAAACTTTCTTTTTGCGGCCTTTCCTTTCTAGTTGGAATGAGAAGTCTTTCTTTTCTTTGCATTGTGACCAACAATCAACACAGGAGTTGCTGAAGTAGAGGGCACATCAATTTTCTTGATCCTTTGCTCAGCGGTTTGCTACAAGCTACGGAGTTCCATTATTGAGGTCTCTTTCCTGTTCATTTGATACGAGAGTACAAACTGATTTTAATCAGCTGGCAGACCAGATAAAATTATATCGATAGAAAGCTCAGCATCAAACACCATGTTTAGAGATTCCAATATGTCAAAGTACCCTTTCATCTCTAAGACGAACGTACAAATAGAGGCTCCAGGTTTCGGTTTGCAAGCTATGAGGGATTTAACAACATCAAGGCGTTCCTTGCTTGCCTTTGCCTGAAACATTTCTTTGAGCTGTTGGTTCAATTCATAAACCCAAGTGTTCTCAAAAGTCTTTTGTAGTTCAGGGCTCATGAAAGATGCCATGATGCATGACACTTTGTTTGCATCATCATAGTGCTTTTGGTGAGCTTTAATCTCTTCTTGGGTTTCATCATCGATTGTGGGAATGTGCTCATCGAGAACATACTCTTTGTTCTCGTACCTTAGGGTGAACCTAAGGTTTCGTATCCAGTCCATATAGTTAGGACCGGTGAGTCTTTCTCTCCCAAGAACTGAGAGTAATGAGAAGTTTGAGTTATGTGCGGGATTGGGAGTGGGAGGATTGACATCATTTTCAGTAGACATCTACAAGATAAAATAGTTTTAGTTAGAATATACCTTAATTAATTACCCAATTTTAAATTAAGGCTATGATCCATATTTTAGATTCATTTATGAAGAGGGTTGCCGTAATCACTTCACGAATTTATTTTAGGTAGACAATGTCTTTGTCAATTTTATTCTTTATGAAATTCCTAGTTCTTTTGAGATTCATTAATTTTGATCAATGGCATGTTAATCTCGGATATGCTCATCTACTATTCATGACTGGGACACCGAAGATCATGAATAAGATGGTGAATTTAACCATGTAAAAATCCGCGTGGTTTTCGGCTCTAGTCTGCTCGAGAATCGCGAGTCCCACATCATCTCTCACTTATGTTCTCTTATTAATGTGCCGGTAAACCACAGGCACTCCATTAACAGCCCATATGAGAGATGTGCGGTTTTCATAGGTTAACATACTATTCACATTTGCTATATCTAAAACGAGAATTTTGTTTTAGTACTTTTAAATTAATACTTTTAATCTTAACACCATCCTATCAAAAGTTCTCGGTAGCTCCATTGAACCGCACAAAGAAGCAGAGAAGCGGGTCAATGCGAAGCATATTAAAACCCCGACTTCTTTAGGGAAGCAAAACGACCCGCCTTATACCTCTCTTATAGTTTGTTCATTATGGGTGAGCCTATTTATCAATTGACTAACGATGTATTTACATTTAATGATACATATACAATATAGCAATTATAATATGTACAAGGTTTCTATTAAATATTCTAAAGTTTGGGGTTCTATTTTAAACATTTTAAA